>ML826611.1:0-62324 GCA_009831015.1 Picea engelmannii
GGGCTGATCACTATGTATATTCCAAGAAGGTTGGTAATCACTTCATTTATGTAGTGTTGTATGTTGATGACATGTTGTTGGTAGGAAATAACATGGATGTTATGAAGGAGGTGAAATCACAGCTATCCTCCAAATTTGACATGAAGGATCTCGGTGCTGCTAACTTCATTCTAGGAATGGAGATTAAAAGAGATCGAGGAAATAGGAAACTCTGGTTGAATAAGAGAAAATATGTT
The DNA here is from genome assembly GCA_009831015.1 of Picea engelmannii. Classification (NCBI taxonomy): domain Eukaryota; kingdom Viridiplantae; phylum Streptophyta; class Pinopsida; order Pinales; family Pinaceae; genus Picea; species Picea engelmannii. The sequence continues at coordinate 237 of ML826611.1, forward strand.
GAGATGATATTGCAGAGGTTTAAAATGCATGGAAATAAACTGGTCAAGGTTCCTATTCCTATAGGTGTAAAATTATCTGCAGATCAATGTCCCAAGACACATGAAGAAGAAGAGGACATGTCCCATGTTCTGTATGCCAGTGCAGTTGGCAATTTGATGTATGCAATGGTCTATACTAGACTGGACATTGCACATGCAGTGGGAGTTTTGAGCAGGTATATGTCAAAACCAGGGAAGGAACATTGGACAAAAGTAAAGAGGGTCTTTAGGTATCTTCGTGGCACTACCAGTTATGGATTGTGCTACCAAGGAAGACCAGGATTGGATAGAGTGGTGGAAATACATGGCTTTGTTGATGCAGTCCAGGATGGAGATCTGGATTGCAGAAGATCTAAAAGTGGGTATGTGTTTAAACTATTTGGAGGAGAAATCAGTTGGATGAGAAAAAGACAGGCTGTAGTGGCACTGCCAACTACAAAAGCTGAATACATGGCAGCCACTCATGCAAGCAAGGAAGCAATATGGTTACAAAGATTGTGTTCAGGTATTGGGTTGGTACAACAAGCAGTGATATTAGATTGTGACAGTAAGAGTGCAATATTCCTAGCAAATAACCCAACTTATCATTTGAAGACAAAGCATATTGATGTTCAGTATCACTTTGTGAGAGACATAGTTGAGGAAAAGAAGGTGTTGCTGGAAAAGGTTGACACTTTGAAGAATGTTGTATATTCATTGACAAAGTCTGTGAGCACAGAAAAGTTCTCTGAGTGTAGAGTAACAATGGGCATTGCTTCCCTGGACTGTTGACTATATAATCCTCTGGACCCCTGGATGCAACGAAAACAACAAGTGGGAGAATGTTGGGTATGTGTTATATTCTTTGCATGTGTGTGTGTGGGCACGTCAGATTCGACAACTGCGTTTGAAGATCCATCTAGTAGTTCTCGTTGTGTCGTGTGCACTGGGCGATTTCCTAGGGGGGTCCCAGGGGGGGTAGGTATGCCCCCCCAAGTTACGCGCATCATTCGGGGCAGAGCCCAAAAATTATTTTTTGGGCGTTTTTTTCTATTTTTAGCGGTTTACTAAATTAATCCCGGATTAAGGGACTATGGTTTTGGTATCTATGGAATACCTAAGAACATTGTATTATGTATGGTGAATGGTGAAATTTGATATATGAATATAAGAAAGGTTTTCCTGATTGAGGGTTTCCGGTATAAAATCTCTGTGTACTCTGTGTATTAGCCATTGATTAAATTTTGTTTTTCTTAAGAATCTATATGTATATCTTTACTTCACAAGTTTAAAACTTATAGAAATCACCAGTCAAAGTTTAAGAATAGTTCAAATATTTTGAATGATATTCTTAACAACCAAATATCACCAAACGATAAACCAAGATTACGATATGATCAAAATTCAACCTCTATTGCACAGAAAATTGATAAAAAGTCAATCAACTATGCATATGCTCTTAGAAATCCCTTAAAAAGAGAATATAAAAAGATGAAGAAGGCACCATTAAATATTTTTTTTAATAATAAAGCACCTCCTCCAAAAGGAAAAGGAAATACATTGATCAGAAGGATGGTATTAGAAGGAAAAGGGAATACAGTGATCAGAAGGACGACTCCTAATAGATATCAAAATATCTTTCTTGGACATTGTTATTCATGAAACAACTTTGGACACAAAGAAGCACATTGTAAAGCATATAGAAAATACAAACCAAAAAAATTTCCAAAGATATAAGAACAACAAGAATGATATAGAGAAAAGAATTATAATTGATTCTCTCCTTTACAAAAGTACAATGTTGAATGCCACAAGTGAAACACCTATGGTAATAAAGCTAGTGAATGTAGACTATCAAAATATTCCAAGAAGATACGTATCTCCAACATTCAAGAAGATTATAAGAAGACATGGAGAATAAAATATGAAGTACAAAGCAAGAACGATGATGAAGATATTACACCTACAATTAATGAAGTTGATAATAGGAGAATGATGGATGAAGTACCTAATAAGGAATGTGAAAATCAGAGTTTTTCTTATGAAGTGGATCAAGCCCAAGAAACAAGAGTTCCTAAAAAAGAATATGACACATTTGTAGATCTTGATGATGTCCTACACATCAATAATTCTTTGGCCAATGAAAGAAATATGAAAAAATAAAATTCTAAAGATGAAGATGAATAAGCATCTATTGCAAAAAACAATGGTGATGACGATGAACTCCCAAAATCAGATCAAATAGTAGAATTGAGGGATGAAGATAATGAAATATTTTCAATTTTATTTTAAAGATATACTAAACTCCCCCTGAACAGAAAATACAAAAAAAATGAAGGAATGGATTGAAGGATTGATTGAAATCTCAGTATCATGAACTGAATGTGAAGCAAAACTTGATGACAAGTTTGACCATTCCCTTAAAAAGTTGTTGGACATTACAAACGGATATCAATGGAAGATACTTCAGAACTTGTTTTGATATGAATAATCAAGGAAGGTCTATGCGAACTATTCAAAATCAACAATGAATATGTTGGTATGAGAACTCCTAGAAATATATCCATAATGAATAACTTGAACTGCGATGAAATCTTCAGCAATTGGATTCAAACTTAAAAAGAATATCAACCTTTTTAAGTTACATAAAGAAACCAACATTCTCTTTGATGATGACATTCCCAAAATAGTAAGAAACTTATGAAGAGGACTGTTACTTCCAACAAAAGGTTATTGAGCAAAAGATCATGGTTTAAGGAACTACAAGATTAATATGATATTTACTTCTACTTGAGCATAAATTTGAGCATGCAAAATATCTAAAAGTGAAGAAGATGGATGTGATAGTATGGGCATTGAACCATATCACTCTTTGAGACAGAATAAATGAAGAGGCTCTTGGGTTATAAATAAGTGAATAGATGACCAACATCATGAAGAAATTGGGAGCAGTCTGGAAGGAAGTGAAGGTAGGTCTTGAACCACATGTGTATAAGTCTTGGTGCACTCTTGAAGGAAGGAAGGGAAAACACTATTAAAGGATATCTAGTGCATCATTTAAGCAACCTAGTTAGAAGAGGATTATATCTTAAAGTATCATGACATACTAAAACATGTCTCAAGTATTTGAAGGAATAGTACATCAACATATGATATGACAAAATTAATATTGTTTCTAAAGGGGAAAAAATAGAAGTTGGTTTTTGCATAATCAAAGGACTATGGTAGAGAAGTGACTTGACATATGTTGACAAAGGACTATTTTCTCTTGAAAGGTCTTGATTGTCTAATATTAATAGTCAAAGGGGGAGAATTGTTGACAGGGGGAGTTGCAAAATACAAGTATGGTGAGAATTCCCCCCCTGTGGGTAGGTTGAGTTCCCCTCACTTGGTCATGTGAGATAGACTCTAACAAATGGACACTGATATCCTCCAAACTAACTATTCTATTTCCTTGAGGGAGGGTTGAGAGAGAAGGAGAAAAGGTATGTGCACATGATTTCTGACATTTGTCCTCATCACTCTGATGGTTGAGCTCCAATCCAAGCATCTCCCTCGCGAATTCGAACTTGCAAGAACATATAAACCTACTCCTACTACTATATATGATTAGGTAATAGAAACCCTACCAAATGATAACTTAGGCAAAGTAATCAAATAAACAAGAAATGAATAAGTGAGATTAGGAGAAATATCCCAAGTTCTTATATTAGTGAAAGCATGAAAAGTTTACAACCATTGAATGTTGTTGCAATCCTCCAAGATCCATTCTTCAGCCCTTGAACATGAATCCAACTCAAATTCTTCACGAAGTTTTGGATCCCTTTCACAAGATCATAAGTTTGATGTATTCCTTCTTTTCTGTCCCCCCTCTCACTTTGAAATGGCTAGGTTATATAGATTCATAGGAGCTCAACCACTTAGGATAAATTAGGGACTTGGTTGAGAAAAGAATGGATATTTTTAAGGGATGAGTCATATCCATAACATATTTATTCCCATCATAGCATAGAATCCAAGTTCAAACTAATATGGTGACAAAACCAAGAAAACAACCCAAGAGGATCCTAGATTCTTCTCAAAATATTCCCTTATAATCATGCACTTTGACCTTATCAATATGGTCACTCCCTTAGAAGGGTAGACAAGGCGATTTGGTTGCTCCCCTAACACTATGTCAAGGGGATGGTCACTCCCACAGAATGAAAATGGGAGTGACCATGGTCAAATGAAGCTAGGAATGAGTGAAAAAGGTCAAATTGTCAGGGTTTGAAGGTGCCTGCTTCTTATTGATGCTCAAGTGGATGTAATGGATCATTCATGCATGGTGTTGAGGTGGAAACACTTAGAAAAAGTGTGACAAATAAGGTATGACACTGAGTAGAATGGACCATGGAATTTTCAACACTTGCGACACCAAGCAAGGTGAAGTGAGACACTTAGTAAAGTGAAGTGCAACACTTAACAAAGGGTGACAAAACTGTGTATAACATATGACCCAAAAATTATGAGATTAGAGGAGAAAAATGATGGCTGAAACACTTTGTAATAATGTGGAATCAAGGGAATGAAGTCATAAGACCTGTCGGAAAAGCATGAAACATCCATAAATATATAAATATCATCCCAAGGTAGGCATACCCATAGTTGGAATAATCTAACTCAAAGCATGGATGCCGACCAATACATTGTGGATCCATGAAAGAGATGACTAATGATATGGCCACCAAACATACAATGTGGATCCATTTCTACATGAATCGATCAAAATGCAACCATGATATTGTACACAGTGGAGCTACAACATGACAAAACATAGCCACATACCAATACAACGTGGATCTATGTCATAGTATATGTTGGCACAGGGGCAGACCCAGGGTTCACTCCACGAGCGCACCAACAAGCCCTAACTATTGGCCCTTTCGACAACACCTACAAAGAAAATGCAGTCTCACCCGAAGTAGCTAAGAGGGGGGGTTGCAGGACATAGATGTCTACAACCAGGGGAATATCAAGTGGAACTAATACAACACTAATACATTATTCATATATCTCTTTATCAGTTATATATACTCTGCACAACCATACATCTGATCTAACACAATAATGAAATTAACAGTATAAAAATGACAGGGATACAGACAACAATCACACACACATAACACCAGATATAGATGGTTCACCCTCTCTTCAGGGCTATGTCCACATAACTATGCTCATGATATATTAAGGTAAAACTTACAGTTCTGATCTGCTCTCTTAGTTAGCAGATATTCTCTCTTCTTCTTTTTGTCTCCCACCTTCTGGCACACCCAGCTACAGGACTTAATCTTCGCACCCAGCTGAAGATCTTACAATACCAGAAGGCTCTCCCTCTCAGCAATCCTCTCTCATAGTACAATACTCTCTTGACCACAATAATCAAAATCAATACCCAACTCTAGTACCGACCCGACCTAAGTCCTCTCGACCTCTATTTATACATTATAGTCCCTCACCAACAACATTAGGTCAAAACCTAGGTGTCAAAAACCCTAATTACCAAAATCCTAGGTGTCTAAAACCCTAGGTCAACTTGACCCACTTTTTCCGGGCTTCGCCAACCTGTCTTTCCTTCTTCATCTCGCGGAGCTCCAAAGCATCCAATGATGGATTTCTCTAATTGCTGAGTTGTCCACACTCCTTCTTCCTTTCTGATCTGTCATCCCTGATCTTCTCGTCCAACAACTTGCTTTCCCGTACTTCGCTCCATCCTTCCTGCTCTTTTGCTTACTTCGACTCAGTAACAGTTACTATGTCTCCTGCGAAGCTCGCTTTTTATCTTTCCTTCCTTGTTCTCTGCTTTCTTCCATAACCAAGGGCCAACAGGCCCTCGACACTCACCTATGAATCGTCCTGAGGCACTTGAGTTCTGATCCCTCCGTTTTACTTCGACTGTGGACTGCGCAGTGCAACCTTTGCTTTCTTCTTTATGCCTCCTTTCCAACCTTGTGCAGACTATGTTTTCTGTGTTTGGTACCCAGTTTCAACTGCACTTGGTACCTGGACCCTTTTCCTCTTACGTTTACTGAGAGCTGGGAGGCAACTGGTTGTCATAGTACAACTTTAGACAACTCCCATTCACCAATCCTTCCTTCCAGTCTCCCTTCAATGTCATTAGCTACGTAGCTCCTCCTTTAGTAACATAGGCAATTTCATATGGTTCGATCCAATGCATTCTGAACTTCCCAGGGTGTTTGATAAACTTACTGTTATACATCAGTACTAAATCACCTTTCTTAAGTGCCTTCTTCTTGATGTGCCTGTCATGATAGGCCTTTTTGCGTTCCATCTGAACTTGCTGCTACATTCCTGCAATGAATCTGTCTTCTTCCAATTCAACCAACTGTGCAAGCCTCTCAAGGACAACGCTGTTATCATCCATGTTTGTAAATGAAACAATTCTTAAGCTTGGTACTAAGTACTCCATTGGGACAACAACTTCAAGACCATAAACTAAATTGAAAGGGGTTTGAGTTGTTAATTTCTTGCAAGTGGTTCTATAAGCCCAGAGTACTACTGGTACTCTTAAATCCCAGTCATCCATGTTCACACTGCAAATATTTGTCAACGATGTCTCCAAGATCTTGTTGAATTCTTCAACCATTCCGTTTGCCTGGGGATGGTAAGGTGTACTCTTCTGATGGTGGATTGCAAATTCTTCAGTCAGGGCTTCCACTATCTTATTGATGAAGTGTGTACCTTGATCACTCAGAAGGATATTAGGGCATCCAAACCTAGTTATTATGTCATCAAATATAAAACGTGCAATTGTAGTTGCACTACAGTCCTTGACTGCTCTGGCTTCGACCCATCTAGTCAGGTATTCTGTTGCAGTAATAATATACCTTTCTCCTGTGCGCTTCCTTGGTGGGTTTATAGGTCCCATGAAGTCAATGGCCCATTTTTCAAATGCTTGTAGGGTCATCTACAGTGCTAAGGGCATTTCATCTCTTCTGTATCATTTTCCAACTCTTTGGCATACATCACATGCTTGGGCATACTCTTTAGCATCTCTGTGTAAAGTAGGCCACCAAAGGACAACTCGCAGAACCTTCTGCATAGTTGCTTTCCCTGCGTAATTTCCTCCTGAGATGCCTTCATGAGATTCTGTGAGGATCAGTGGGCACTCTGCCTCCATCACACATCTTCTTAGTATTTCAACAGGTCCCATTTTGTACAACTGTCTAGCTATAAGTGAAAAATATGCAGCACACACCACTAGCTATTTCTTCTGAGGAATTGTATACTGATTTGGAGCCATTCTTGTTGATAGGAACTGGAATATGTCTACGAAGTGGTCAACCACCTTCCTAATGGTGAGCAACTGTGCATTTGGTAGTGTATCCTCTAGACTGGTGGGTTCTTCACCATGTTCCAACCTCGACAGGTGGTCAGGGCCCTTGTTCATTTTTCCTGGCTTAACTATGATCTCAAAATCATATTCTTGAAACAAGAGAAGCCATCTGCATATTCTCCCCCCCAACACTAGCTTGTTGACTAGGTACTTCAATGCGGAGTGATGAGTAAACATATTAAAGTGTCATCCCAACAAGTAGTATCAGAATTTCTGTAATGCATACACCATGACTAATCCTTCTCTCTCTGTAGTGGTTTAATTGACTTCAGCTGTGGATAGCTTCTTGCTAGAAAATGCTAATGGATGATCAATGTCCCCTTCTTTAGGTTGTAATAGTACTACTCCTAATGCAATAGAAGATGCATCAACATGCACATGGAATTCTTTGCTCCAATATGGAAAAACCAGAATGAGCGCTGTAACCATCTTCTGTTTCATTGTGTCGAAGCTCTGTTGGCATTCATATGTCCACTCATACTGACAATCCTTCTTCAACAACTTCTCCATTGGTGATGTAATCTGAGCATATCCCTTGATAAATTTCCTGTAATAGCCAGTATGGCCTAGTGCAATGCGCAATTGCTTGACTGAGGTAGGAGGTGGAAAATCAACTATAATTGCAATTTTGGATGGGTCCACCAACAATCCTTGCTTGCATACAATATGACCTAATAATACTCCAAATGGTGAGAAAAGATGCACTTCTTCAGGTTCAAAGCAATTTGACAATGCCTGCATTTATCCAACAATAGCCTTAGAGATTCAACATGATTTTTCAACAAGCTAAAAACAGTCCAGTCATCAAAGTATGCTTCTAAAAATTTATGTAAAAATTCTTTGAATGCTTCGACCACCACCTTAGAAAAGATGGTTGGTGCATTCTTCAATCCAAATGGCATTACTGTGTATTGGTAGGATCCCCACTCTATGGAAAATGTAGTCTTATAATGATCCTCATTGGCAATCCAGATCTGATGGTATCCTGAAAACCTGTCTGTAAAAGAATATACTTCCTGGCCGCCCACATTGTCCAACACTTCGTCCTTGAATGGTGTAGGGAAGGGGTCATGTAGACAGGCATCATTCAACTTCCTGAGGTCCACATAGATCCTGATTTCTCTTGTCTTCTTGTCTTGTACCACCATAGGGCTGATCCACTCTGATTCTTTGACAGGTTCAATAATCCCTGCTTCCAGCTTTCGGTCAAGCTCAATCTTCACTTTTTCCTTATATTTCGGATTCAATATGTAGGGTCTTTTCTTGAATGTCTTCACATCTGGTTTCAAAGGTATCCTCATTTCTCCCATATGTCTTTTGATTCCTTTCATATCAGCGAACTTGGTCGGGAACAAGTCCTGATATTCGTGCAATAACTCTATAATCTTGTCAATGGTAGCAATATCCCAATAATCTCCGACATTGGCAATTTTTGGCGTCTCCTCTGTCCCAATATTAACTTTATTTATCTTGATCGGTTGTCCAATGAATGGCAGTTCAAATCCTGGTACTTCCACATTTCTGTGGCCTTCTGTCTCAACAATGTTTACCTTCCTCGGATCATCATCTTCCTTGACATTAATGTGGTAACATCCTTGCAATTTCTAGAATGGCGCAGTCCATTCATCCTCTTCTTGCTCCACGGGGAGGCCAGATGCCTCCTTAAATACGTTCTGTCTTACAATATGTAATGCTCGATCTACAGAAGGAAATTCACTGTAAAAAAAAAGGTGGCTACAAAATTTTGGATCATACCTTCCCAATCTGAAGTGACGAGGCACAACTCTGCTTGAAGGTACCAGTTGATAGGGATCGTGTCCAGCATGTTAATGAATCTATGTACCCATTGTTCTCAAGGAATGTCACTCCAGGCCTCTTCACAGCTTTGTACATGGTCCTTTGGAAAGCTTCGACCTGTGTACCTCACTTCGTAACTTCCTACTTGTGCTGAGAACCGTGCTGTCATAAAAGTTTGATATTGTCTCTAGTCTGTGATGTTTCCGTTGTGCGTCCCCCACCATCTTGCTGGTGTAGCTTTCAGGGCCTCATCCATAGCCAACAACCTCTGTTGTGCTGGTACAATTGTTTTAAATTCCATCAAGAAGGATTCTAAAGGATTCAGACCATCAAAGGTAGGTAAGTTACTTGTTGTTGTACCAATCCAGTGGACTTCTCTGGTGAGTCGAGCACATCTCCTTGCGGATACTTCATACATCTGGTTCTACTAGTTCTCCAGTGCTTTTTCTGAATCTGATGAACACACGCTGTCACTTTTCCAGCTTATATTCCCATCGACAGTAGGGTTGATATAATTCTGTTGTCTGGCTATTAATTTATAGATGTTTTCCAGTTCGTACGCGTGGTCTTCTTCTCTGACAGGCTCTGTGTATATAGGTCCCTCATCTGGATCTAAAGGTGAAAGGACCCTAAGGCCATCTTTTTAAAATGTCATACACCTCTTCTTTAGATCAACAATATTAGAATTGTCGAAGGCCCAATCAATTCCTAATAATGTAGGGTAAGGGTAACTGTCATCAACAATTTCAATTACTTCAAAATATGCAAAGGTTCTAACTCCATTGATGTCCACAGGGACATGCTCCAATCGTCCAAATGGGATGACAACTTTCTGATTAGCCATTCTAAGCCTAATAGGGGAATAGATCATCTTGGGTTTTCCCATCAATGCCCAGGTTTGCTTCGTCATGACATTGACCTCTGACCCTAAGTTGAGGACCATGCAGTCTATATCGTATTCTCCTATTTGAGCATTCAGGTGTAATTCTTTATTTGTCCTTCTCCTTTTCTCAATTTTGTGCACTTCCCTATTCAGTAAGGAGGCTATCTTTACTAGGTCATACTGCTTGACTAAATCTTGTAATTCTTGTACAACACTTTTATCTTGAATCAACTTAACACAAGTGCACAAAAATTCCATGAGTTTGCTTACCTCTTTTTCTTTTGTTGGTGATGCAGACTGATCAAATGCATGAGGCATGCCATACTCTTTGATTTCTATTTGCATTCTAGATGAGGACACTTGATCTCCTTTGAACTCTTTTCTTGCTTCCTCAAAGATCTGTCTTTCTTTCTTAGCCTCAAACATTGGGGTCTTCTCTGCAGCTTTTCTGATTCCATGGTCGTCTGCATTATTTCCTTGTGTTGCTCTGTCTTCTCCTGTGGTAGCGCCTCCTTGAGTAATGACAATGACTCTAGGGTCATTTCCACGAGGTTCAACATATATCAGTTGTACTTGTGGTTTTTGCTGGGGTCCATGTCTTTCCTGAAGCTTAGCCAGTAGTGCAGGGAATTATTCTATGACATGCTCAAAAGGGTTGCAATAACTACAGGTTGTGCAAGTGTTCCGAAAATCCATTTCTAAGTGTCCTGGCTGCGCACAGTTATAACATATAATTTATCCTTGGCCTCGGCCCATACCTCCTCCTCGTCCTCATCCTCTGTAGCCACCGCGAGGAGTGAAGTTGCCTATTACTAGAGAATTATACAGTGCATTATTTCCTTCTTGGTGTACTTCGCCTTAGATCTTGTATATGTCCCTTGACCTCTCATGCATGAGATCGTAAGCTCTACAATCTCGATCATCATGCCCCACTGATTTACAAAATGTGCAGTACAAGTTTGTGGGTTCCTAAACATACTTTTTCATGTAATATCATTCACCTGGGCGATGCCTATTTCTGCATACATCGCACCAGGGTAGGTTAACCTGCTTCAAGGGGCTCGACGCTCCTGAGCCCAAATACTCATGAAACAGGGGACAATGTTATTTATCATGACCTTCAGATCTGCATCTTCAACACCATATATCTTCTCTTTTGTGCTTCCCCTTGTCCTTCTTGATGTCTTCAACCTGCAGATATAGACTAGTCAGCTGGCTCAAGATCTGGCTAATGCCTGAGCTAGATTCTCCCATAGGTGTTGATTCAAGATTCATGGTGATCTCCAACGCTTCTGCCTGTGATGAAATATTCTGTTGCATTAGAGGGACTCTGATGTGAGGTAAGAATGCATCGATGAACCATTCTTTGTTTTGTTCATCGGGGATCTGAAAAGTTAATCGTCCTGTTAGTGTCTTGAATCTTTGGTCAAACTCCCAAACATGTTTTGCTACCTTTTGTTTGATCTCTTTTAGCTTTGTAATACATTGTGACTCTGACTTAGGTTTCTTAAATTCTGCAATCAACACATTCTTGATCTCGTTCAGTGGCTTAGGCTGTGCCAGTCCTTGGACAAGTTTCATGTACCAACTCAGTGTGCGGTCCTTGAGCATAGTGCTGAACTGGGTTCTCTTGATGGCTTTGTCGGTGATACTTTTAATATTCCATACAACTTCACACAGGAACTAGTGTTGATCGGGATCATCAGATCCATACCCTCTAAATATAGGTAACCTCATCTCATTTTCCATAGAGTTCCCTAGGCTTCCTGTCTGAGTATAGGTTGAGTTTCTAGTAACGGTACTCTAAAGACTCTGGTGGTTTTGACTATTCTGACTGCTTGGTGCTATTGAAACAATAGGAGGGTTAATGTTACTTACTTCAGTAACCTACATAGTTCCTGAGGTTTCTGGCTCACTTTGGCAAAGTTCTTTAGCTTCCCCTTCTTCTGTTCTGGTGGGCTCTAAATGTTCTTCGTCTGTTAGATCTACCTCTTCTCCATTGTAGAAACCCTCTTCTCTGTAGTTTTGCTTAAACAAGTTCTCAAGGTGAACTCCTTGGAATACTTTCCCACTACGCGTATGTCCAGCTTTTGTGTCACTATCGCTATCCGAGATCTTGAACATTAGCCTTTTCATATCTAACGAATATACTATATCTTCAAGACGTTCTTTTCATGCAACAACATCTTGATTCTCAGCTTCAGAAAGTGCAAAAATTTTCCTCTAGGTCCTTTGAAAAAGTACCTCTCGGCTTGGCTATACGATTATGTTCTGTCAACAACAAACTCGGTGATATACCCTCCAATGGTACTATCGAACCAATGATCTACAACCCTTGATACAATGTTGTCAACTCTCTTAATCTTCTGGATTAGTGCCAATGTCCAAACCACATGAGGTCTAGATCTAATCTCAAACTGGGTATCGACTAACCTAGCAAACCATTCAAACAATTCCTGGTGGATTCCCCCAAAGAAGATCTCGTGAATGTTGGTGAAAATGTATCTTTGTAGCCAATCTTCAGTACTCAGTTTAGGGTTCTTGTTCTGGTTTTTGGCGAAGTCCTTCTCTTGATTCTCTATCCACTTCTGAATCTCTGTCTTCGATGGGAACCACCTTGACATTCCCTTACAAAGATTCCTATCCCGGCAATGGAACCATTTGTTGGCACAGGGGCAGACCCAGGGTTCACTCCAAGAGCGCAGCAACAAGCCCTAACTACTGGCCCTTTCGACAACACCTATGAAGCAGATGCAGTCTCACATGAAGTAGCTAAGAGGGGGGGTTGCAGGACAAAGATGTCTACAATAAGGGGAATGTCAAGTGGAACTAATACAACATTCATATATCTCTTTATTAGTTAGATATACTCTGTGCGGCCATACATCTGATCTAACACAATAATGAAATTAATAGTATAACAATGACAGGGATCCACACAACAATCACACACACATAACACCAAATATACGTGGTTCACCCTCTCTCTAGGGCTACATCCACATAACTATGCTCATGATATATTAAGGTAAAGCGTATAGTTCTGATCTTTTCTCTTAGTCAACAGATCTTCTCTCTTCTTCTTTCTGTCTCCCACCTTCCTGCGCACCTAGCTACAGGACTTGATCTTCGCACCTAGCTGAAGATCTTACAATACTAGAAGGCTCTCCCTCTCATCACTCCTCTCTCACAGTACAATACTCTCTTGACCACAATAATCAAAATCAATACCCAACTCTAGTACCGACCCGACCTAGGTCCTCTCGACCTCTATTTATACATTATAGTCCCTCACCGACAACCTTAGGTAGAAACCTAGGTGTCGAAAACCCTAATTACCAAAACCCTAGGTGTCTAAAACCCTAGGTCAACTTGACCCACTTTTTCTGGGCTTCGCCAGCCTATCTTTCCTTCTTCATCTCGCGGTGCTCCAAAGCATCCAATGATGGCTTTCTCTGCTTACTGAGTTGTCCACACTCCTTCTTCCTTTCTGATATGTCATCCCTGATCTTCTCATCTAACGACTTTCTTTCCCGTACTTTGCTCCATCCTTCCTACTCTTTTGCTTACTTCGACTTAGTAACAATTATTGTGTCTCCCAAGAAGCTCTCTTTTTATCTTTCCTTCTTTGTTCTTCGCTTCCTTCCATAACCAAGGGCTAATAATATATATAAGAACTTCATAATTTCCATCGCAGCATAGGGAAGAAAGATACAAAAAATGAGTGTTTACTATATAGTCCCCTCAGGGTCTTTAATCCTGGACCTGAATAGTAGGAATATAGCCATGTGAATAACGGTCTTGGTGTCGAACATGGTAGAAACCACTTGATTACTGGTTAATGATGTATACTGTTAACAAGTGCGAGGGAAATCACCAATGATGAAAATGACTCCCAAGTTACTATGAGTACATTCCATTGAATGTGAATAGATGATTTGAATTCGAACACTCACATAATCGATCGATCATGGGTCAATGATGTAAAAACCACTGTCGAAATTAAGGAAACTTGCCATTGAGGCAAGTAGGCTCTGAGGTAGTAATTGGTTTCTAAGTCTAATTCCTGTTTAATGTGCTAATGTCGATGGAAATAGACTCTTCCAATTTCACCTAAAAAAACTCCTCACCACATAAATCTCAGCAATCAGGAAATAAACTCATCGAAGGAGGGCCATGATGTATCTCCCATCATCGACACGAAATGAATAAGGATAGTGATGAATAGCGATGGATAAAATGACGATGAACTGACATAGGGGTGAAAATGTAGAGGTTGAATTCCCTTGAACATATGGCGACACAATGAATGACTGGAAACATTAACTCAACAAAGCATGAAGACCAAGTATGATGATGTGAAAAAAACCAATGGATCTCTTCGAAGGAGTCGAAAGAGTATGACGATGCATGGAATGTGTTGATAACCAAGTGTTCTCTTCTGAAGGAATCAAAAGAGTATGATGAAACATGGGATTCAAGCAAGTGCCATGTCCAAGGGACACATCAAGATGCCATAAATGAAAGACTTGACCCACTTCTAAAATNCCCCCCCACCTAGATAGGCAAGTACCTCTTTATTTTTTAGTGATCTTGAGGAGGATAACAAATGCTCTGTATAAACTCATATTCGATGAGTCCCATCTTCACATATTTAACGAACCTGAAGAAGGAAGGGTTCAGTCCCAGATGGTTCCTTCCTTGTGTATATTTTATGAGTCCAGGGAAAGAAAAATCGATGGTCTTTTCATATTTCGAGAGTTTGAAAATATTTAGAAAGAAGCCTCTAGATGGAATTTTTCATGAAATTAGTCTCCAGGGCCTGAAAAAGTATAAAACGATACCTAGGAGAACTCTTCTAATCATGATTGACTAGAGTGTTCCTTTTTCATAAATAGTCCGATGAGATTGAAAAAGAGATAAACTACTGCTCAACAGATGTTCTTTCTAATTCACTTTAATGAGCGTTAAAGACAACAAGATCGCTCGACAATCTTTTCGTTTTTAAGGAGCTCAAAAATATTTTAAAGAGTTCTCCATAATGAGGTCCTTTTTCGGAAAGGAGTGCTTTTGAAGGTGAAAAATAGATAAAACAAACATCAAAATATGTCCTTTCTAATCCTTTTAATGAGTGTGAAAGGAAACGAGATCACTCAACAATATTTTCATGTTTAGAGGGTCTGAAAAGAGCTTAAAGGAGACTCTGAAGAGTTCCTTTTTTATACAGCTTCTACGAGTCCGAAAAAGAGATAAACGTTTACTCGGAATCTATTATCTTGTATTAACAAGCATGAGAAAGAACAAATACTGAGCTCGGTAATGTATTCTCTTGTATTAACAAGCACGAGAAAGAACAAAGACTAATCTTGTTCTAGAAAAGACTACTATGTTATTAATCCATATTATTTTTGGCATGAAATGAGAGCGGAGATATAATAAATAAATGTATAGAGATATATCAGATATCCAATAACATAAAAGAGATATATCAAATATATAACCATAAACACATAAATACAATAATACACAATTTCTATTAATGAGCGAAATGTACAAAACTGTAGAAATACAGAGTGAAAGACTCACTAGAATGGTGGCAACTTATATCTTAGAATAGATGTGACGACTATGCTCATTTACAAGAAGATGAGTACAATAAGGATCTAAAGGAAATTTTACAATAAACATGAATTCCAAAACCCTAGACATCCAAAAACCTAAGCCTAAGAGATGAAGCATCAAAATTCATGTGGGCCCCGTTGGGGTAAGTTAGTACATCAACTTACCGGGGTCATAACTTTTGCATATGATATTCGTTTAGGGTGCACGATAACTCGTTTGAAAGGTCTTGAAGAGGAAATTCATTTCATAGGATCAATCATAGTCTAAAATTAATATTGAGTTGATCTATCATGAAAAAACGTCATTTAGGCCCTCAAAATGGCCCCAAAATTTTGGGACCCGAAAAACTGCTAAAAATAGTAAGTTTCCAAAAACCTATTTTGAGCCAGTTGGAATAGGTGGGTGGCCACCTAGATCCACTTGGATCAATTATGATGGGAACGAACCCCAATTGAGGATCACTCCTAGAAGCGTGTCTCTCTAGAGGTGTTTTTCCCCCAACTTGCATGACAAAAGCTTGTGGGTGTGCTCCAACATGATGTCCAGAGGTTGGAGACCTACCCCCCAAGCGTTGTTTCCTCCAAAGAATTTTCTTCTTTCCCCATTTAGGTAGCTGGTTAATAATGGGAACATTTTCAGTAGGTGGAGGAAAAGAAGTTTCAAGTACATGACCTAGAGTGAGACTCGATTTGAATGGAGGGGGGTATGTTACATGTTTTAACAATCTTGACAAAGATGATGAACCATGCTCGTCGATACCAGGTACTACCAAAGGATCAAATGATTCTGGGGATTGTCTCACCTGAGTCAAAATCATATTTAACATGGAAACCTGCATGATGGTAGGGGAAGGTAAAGGAAAAACCCCCATGAGAGAGGAATATTTAAGGATACCTACCCYTACAATCTCAAGACTATACTGTCCGAGAAAATGTAAATCATTTGTCCCAACATTGTAGATATTTGTAGTTATATAGTCCAGTTGGTCGACTGTGATAACTKTTCCTTGATAGGAAAATCGTAAAACAYGAAACATTGTAGATGCGATGAAAGTCATCGCGTATAACCAACTACGACCAAGTAAAACATTGTAATCAATGGGTGTGTCAACTACTTCGATATCGACCAAAACAATCTTACCCTTCAATGTCACATCAAAATATTGYAAGAGTMTGTGAGGTTGGAAACCACGTCCATCAAACACTTTCAAGGTGGTTAGAGAYGAGGTAAKTTTAGGAGAACCTTGGGCTCTCCAACAAGGAAAAGACATGACATAGGTGGAGGCTCCCTCATCCAATACAATATGATGGACRTTCTTTCCACCAACCAAAACTTGAATTTGGAATGCTAAGTGGTGGGAGAGCCTCTCCTTAAAGTAATCTATATTAAATGTGATCRGATTCGATGTCTATGGATCCATAGCTCCAATGKATGACAACAAGGTTCTTTTTTGACTTGGACARTTATGTAGAACTYYGAGGACTGACATAGCACAAGGTKTCTGCGCCAAATCTTCAACAATGTTGTATTTTTGGGCAGTGCAAGCATTTGGATTAAATGTCTCTTTTCAAATTACGCTCTTGTGTGGGCATAAAATTACGTTAGAGGTTGGATTCTCAACATGAAGAGTATTGGAATACAGAGGAGGAGTGGATGTGGAGGGATAATCAACATCCTTTCCCTTAGTCTGATCACCTTGAGGAGTGCTATAAGTGTTTGATTGAGTTGTCACATTAACCGCATTAAACATGTACACCTCAGAGGCACTTGATGAAACATCCCCATGGTGGGAATGACCTACGTTTCCCCCTTGCATAGTGCAAGGATTTTGCATAAACATATTTTGTTGTTGAACTGATTAGGATGTACCCTTCATAAATTTAGTGACATCCTCACAATGAGGGGAGTATTTCGTGTAGTGGTATTCCTCACAAATCATACATGGAAACTTAGGCTTCCTAGTCGGTTGAGTATCAAAAAACTTAGGATCATCCTGTTGGTTAGAATATTTCTTGGATTTACCCTTGTTTTTATTGTGGTGAAAATTATCCCCATTATGGTCGCCAATTTACTGTGGTGAAAATTCTCCCCCTGCAGGCATGTTGAGTTCTCCTCACTTGGGGTTTCCTACAAGTGAGACATCCTCTAAAAAATGGACACTATCATCCTCCAAACTAACTATTATGTTTCCTTGTGGGAGGGTTGAGAGAGAAGGAGAAAATGTATGTGCACCTGATTTCTGACGTTTGTCCTTGCCGCTTCACTGGTTGAGCTCCAATCCAAGCAGCTCCCTCACAAATTTGAACCTGCAAGAATAGAGAAAAATCATCTTCCTACTATCTATTATTAGGTAATAATATCCCTACCAATTGATAACTTAGGTAAATTAATAAAATAAGAAAAAAATGAATAAGAGAGATTAGGAGAAATAGGCCAAGTTCATATATTAGTGAAAGCATGAAAAGGTTACAACCATTGAATGTTGCTACAATCCTCCAAGCTCCCTTCTTCAGCCCTTGTAAATGAATCCAACTCAACTTCTTCACAAAGGTTTGGCTCCCTTTCACAAGATCATAAGTTTGATTTATTCCTTATTTTCCATCCCCCCTCTCACTCTGAAATGGCCTGGTTATATAGACTCATAGGAGCTCAACCACTTAGGATAAATTAGGGACTTGGTTGATAAAATAATGGATTTTGGTAAGGGATGATTTATCTTCATAACAAGGTTATTCCCATCATAGCATAGAAGCCAATTTCTAAGTAATCCGGTGACAAAACCAAGAAAACAACCCAAGAGGATCTTGGATTATTCTCGAAATCTTCCCATAGATTCATGCACTTTGACCTTATCAAGATGGCCACTCCCCTAAAAGGACTGATAGAGAAACTTGGTTGCTACCCTAACACTATGTCAAGGGGATGGTCACTCCCACAAAATTAAAATGGGAGCGACCATGGTCAAATGAAGCCAGGACTAAGTGAAAAATGCCAAATTGTCTGGGTTTGAAGGTTTCTTCTTCTTCTTGATTCTCAAGGGGATGTAATGGACCATTCATGCATGGTGTTGAGGTGGAAACACTTAGGAAAAGTGTGAAAATTAAGGTACGACACGTAGCGGAATGGACCATGGAATTTGTGCCACTTGCGACACCAAGCAAGGTGAAGTGCAACATTTAACAAAGTGAAGTGTGACACTTAACAAAGGGGGGAAAATGATGTATAACAAAAAGACATAATTTTCCTTTACCTTTGGTGTCAAAAGGGGGAGAGACAAACAGTAAAAAAATTCCAAAACATAAAGTATGAAGATAGGGGGAGCATCACCTCAGGGGGATCATCACTTCAAAGGAAGAAAATAAATATCCCCTTTGTTATTTCTGTCAAAGGGGGAGAGATAACAATATTAAAATAAAAAGTGTTACAATGTTTCCATCAATTCCAAAGGGGGAGAATGTTGGAAATAGTAATCTGGTGTTCGCATTGATGTTAAGAAGGACAATATGGTCACATTGTGTTATGTAGTGGTCATCGATGTAAAAAAGGACCGATATAGGCCTATCATGTGTTATGAGTGGGAATTGATGTCAAGATGGCCAATATGATCATTGTTGGACATAATATTATGATATTGGCATTGATGCAGAAAGGGTTAATATGAGCCTATCATCTAGACAAGTCCATTCAGATTATAACTCTGTTAATGTACCCTTCTATTCAACATCTCAAAGAGGAACACAAAAGAAATATTTTGTTTTTTATGTTAACTCTAGTCATAGAGAATTTGTGCTTGCAGGGGAAGCATACAAAAGAAAAAAATTGTACCAGAGAAAGTTGATTAATGAAAGCCATTACAACAGTAAATTTGTGACAAAAGAAAATAAAGTAATGATGAATTTGTAGAGATTGTTGCAGTTGTAGATATAAAAATATAAGTTGTACATAATGACATTGAATGGAATGGAAAACTTTGTTGGGTTGTTGATCAGGAACCTTGTTCATGAAGTAACTGTGCTTACAAGAGTTATCTATGTATATTGAATTAATTGTGTCTACAAGGAGAATCGTCAAGTGAAAATTTCTTTTTGAACATGAACATAAACAATATCATAACATGGTTTAAGTGATAATCGATCACTTTGCAAGATCGAGGATCCTTCCCAGTTAGCGAGTGAAGAATTATTGAAGTTTGGAGAAAGCTACAGTAGCCATTAGATTCTGATCAGACTAGGATCTAGTCATCGAACCCAGAAGAATTTGTGATCATTCAATCTAGAGAAAGATTCAATACAGACCATTGGATTGACATTAAAATAACCAGACCAAACCTCCACCATCTGCTCACCGTGCAATTAAAACATAGTCGTTGATCAAAATTAAGGATCAGGAGTAATACTCCACCGTTGATCATGGTCAAGATCAAAGGAAGAGATGCATCTCACATAAAAAAACAAGCATGTAGGTTAATAAAGCTTTGATCATTGAAATATTATTAACCGTTGATCACAATTCCTCACATCATTAGATTAGGGATTTCATCCCCTAGGGCATAAGATATTTGAGGTACAACTCAACCCCATAAATGAATGATGATTGTTCATTCCAATCATTGATTAAGTCACATCCGTCGATGTGTAGTGGGTTTAAACATTTTAGTAAATCTCCCAAAAAGGCTTAGTGTTGGTCACCGCCCAGGATCACTTGAAAATCAAATTCCTGGTCGCTTCTGTGCAACACACAAAGATTAATTTTTCATATGGATTTAAAGCCAAGGTCACCAAGAAAATTGGTCATATGGGATTTATGCATAGACATAGCTTAAAGGGATTAAAGAGCTCCTAAACTAAATAGGGTGCCTTATTTGTAGAATTATGAATTAAAATAAAAAGAAGAGATTGTTAAAAAATAACATTATTAGTACTTAAACAAAATGGTGTAATGTTTCATTATCAAAAGACACATTGGTTCAAAGTCACACCTTTTAGAAGACTATATAAACAAAGATATATGATGAGAATAAAGTGTCTTTGTGGTCTACATCAGAAGATTTGAATCAAGTGCAGATTCCAAGGAAGAAAGAAAAATATACTTATGAAGTGAGGGTGGAAGGGAGGAGCAAGGAAGGATTAATATCCTTCACTAAATAAAATTTAAATACAGGGAGTTGGTGCCCTAAAACAAGGGAGTTGGTTCTTCCTAGGGTTGGAGCCTTGGAACAAAGAGGTAGTTGGTGCTTCCTATGGCCGGAGCCATGAAACAAAGGGGGAGTTGAAGCTTCCTAGGGTTGGTGCCCTGAACAAGGGGATTGTTGTCTCCTATAGTTGGTGTTCTAAATCAATATTTATATAAAACTTGTAATTTGTAATTTAAGTTTATACTTATTGATGTTATTTACAAAATTTTCTCGTTGATCAATAAAGTTAATAAATAATTATTTAAAATTTGATAAAAATGATCAATATTGATTCACCTCCCCCCCCTCAGTATTGAACTACATTCCAACAACACCCAGAATGATTCAAGAAATTTAGAAGACGACCCCAACAAGGAAAGATACAAATGCTTGCAAAGTCAATAACATTTTTAATGAATGTCATTTATAAGATGCCCGAGGGAGAAAATGACTTCTCAGGAGACTCTCCAACTTCTGTTTGTAACCCCTGCACATTCATTTTTGAAAATATGAAATAAATTCAAAATGTAAAAATAAATTGGGGGAAAATGAAACAAACAACCATGAGAGATGAAGAGTCCATCTTCTTTTGTAAAAGAGAGATCGTTGAATGTATTGAAGGACTTTTCCCCTTTGTAACAAAAGATGGTACTATTACTACTGAGTGAATAAAGATCATAAGACATTTTGAATCATAACCGTTTGCAAATTCTTGTGGGACTATTCTACACTTGTATTTGTGGTTTTAAGTTTTCTAGGTATTGATCATGTGAACAATTTATGTGCTTAGTATCTAGAATTCTTATGCTCTTGTGATTTCTAATGAGTGCAGGGATGATTTTATAGGTATCCTCTTCAACTATTTGAGATTATATCTGTAATATTATTGATATAAAACACTTTGGCTACCATGAACTATTTCTGATATCCAAGTAATATTTTAAGTTGTGCTCATCTGTTAGTTTTTCTCCCGCGAGATAGGTTAGAAGTAGTTAGATTAGATTAACATGTTTTCACTTTAGCTTAGACTTAGGATTAATTAGAACTCTTTTGGGGGAATTCCTCTCTATTTTCCCTTTTTATTCTTTTAATTATGAGCAGTAACAAGGCCTATATAATCATCGGAAACACTACACCAAACGAGAGTAGGTATGATTGGGACCTGTCATTGAGTGTTCTCCCTTACCTGATTGACAGGCCATTTAGACCCGTAACAAAAGGAAAGATATAGAAACTCATAGAGCCACCAACAATCTTAATGGCCACTTAGGGTACATGAAGAGCTATAGAAGTTTGAAGGCCAAATGATACAAATAAAAGTATAAAAGGAACCATTGACCTTAAGGAAATTGTTATTTTTTCCATTTTAAGCTATCTTCATAAGTTAATAAAGAGGACATCATTAGATAGTGTTTTTATTTTTATTTTTAATTTTCAACCAAAATTGGGAAATTTTAAATTGAAAAAAGTTGTAGCAAAGCTAAACAATAAGATTATAGATAATATAGTCCTAATATTTGAGGATAACCCATCTTGTAAAGCAATCTTACTCCCGTCAAATTGATAAAATGGACCTAGAGTTCAACCATTTTTTCTATAGTAACTTGATTTTATTGTCTCATGAGTACAAGAATAAATTCTAACAAATTGAGCCCCCGGGGGCGCATCTCAATTGGCAAGTGCTGTGAAAATGAAGTTCCAAAGAGGTCTCAAGTTCAACTCCCCTTGACTAATCTAGTGTGTAACGTGTGGGGAAGCTAGGCACACTTGGAGGTTATAGTGGTAGCAGTTGGATAACACGACCACATGTAATGCAAGTATGTGCCCAACTAGTTGTTGATTTCGCCAACCATAAAAAAAAATTCTAACAAATTGCTTGCATAGAAAAATGAAAAATTGAAACATAATTATCATTTTTTTAGAGCTCGACCTCCATTAAACATGGTAGAGTCTAGAGTTAGATGATAGCCCAAGATAATATTTGATTCCACCTCTTTTTCTCTTCTCTCTCAACTTGATTTCCTTCCCCTTGTTAGCAAGGGAGTGTGACATGAATCTTTCTTCATGATTTCTGCAAAGGAAGGGGAATTATTTTTTTTAGAGAGTTTATAGTGGGATTTCCATGCTTCTCATCCATATTTTCATATTCCTAATCTTCCTTTGAATCCTCTTGTTCTACTTCTAGTTCCTTTTTCCAGGAGAGTTGTCATTCTTGCCACAGATTGGGTCCCTTATGTGTTTTTTGGTACTATATTCTTTAGTTCCACTTGGATCTAAAAAGATAACCCAACTTTAGGATCTAAATGAGTCTTCGATGGATCCATCTCGACCCTTTCCTCTTCCACTTCTTCCAAATATTCAAGATATTCAAATCTGTCACTAGAGGGGATATATGGGCATGTCTAGGGTCATTTTATGGTATGTGGCCCCTTAGAATATTTCTTCTTATGCCTTCTAGATACATGTTTAAAATTTTCCTTCTATTTTGTATTTGAATAATTTAAAGACTGCTTTGGAGGGGGTTGAATTTCTTAAATTCTTAGGCAAATCTTTGTAAAGTGGCCATACTCAAGACATGAATTGCATTTGAAGAGGATTTTCTTGTATACGAGGGCTTGAAGGTGACTCCAGCCCTCCTAAAGGCCCTTCTCTAGATCCATTTCCACACAAATTCTAGTGCAGGAATAAATATTTCCTTTTGGATTAGCTTGGTCAATATAACARCCCAACATGTCTCCAATGTATTTGAGAGTGGATTCATCCTAGAAGATGATGGGGAGGTTTGACATTATGACCCATACAAGGGAAACTAACATTTACATGTTTGGATCAAATTTGAGGGTCCAATGGGAGAGGAACAYCCCCTTGGAACCCATGAAGTAGGGACTCGATTTGAAGATCATATCTCTCTTCTCCTTGCTACTGAATAAAAATAGAAAGAAACCTCTTCCACAATAAATACCACATATTTTACCTTGAAGATTCCATGGATCCATAATCCACCCATGGACTGCTCAAGGACTTGGAAAAATGCCTATGAACTTTCCAATTATATATTTCTCATGAAGAAGAATGGCATTCCTTTTTGGTTCTGAAGACAAAATCTCTAGCTTGAGGATGGTTTGGACATTTTTGGAAAGGTTATTCTTTAATGGATGCTTCTTGTTGGTTGTAGAGCTTGATTATATTCCTGATTCAGAGGTCTTATTTCAACCGTTTTTGGATCCTAGTTCCTGGAGTAGTGGTGTGGCAGGGATTCCCCCCCCACATCTATCGTCCCCCCGCCCCCGGCAAGGGTTTGGGGGCAACGCACCCGAAGATAAATTTTTGGGAAAATTGCGTTGTAACATATTGTATTTTTGTAGTCAATCTGAACCGTTCATCATTAGGTTGCAGATCTAACGATAGAATTTATGTTAGGTTTTTTTTCCCTAGAAGGAAACCCTATTTTATGTATGAGGGAATTGTATTGTGGTGGTCTAGTAGATTTTTTGAAATTGTATTGTGACTGAGAGAGAGGATACTGTGAGAGAGTGAAGAGGAAGTTACAGTAGATATTTTGTAGGTTATATCCCTTCATTTTCCTAGATAATAAAAGAAAGGACTGGAAATTTCTTTGTGGACGTTTCCCACACTGGGTGAACCGCATATATTTGTGTCTCTATTGTATTGTGTATCTTTTGTGTTTTATTTCCGCATTTGTTTTAATTTATTTCTTTATGATCCTCTTTTCTAACACTTATTACCATCTAGTTTTGAGGATATAATCAGAGAAATGAAGGTCTCCTCTTCAATATTTGAAGTTGCATCCCTATTGAGGGTGTCAATGGAGTCTTTGAGCTTTCCTTCTTCAATGTGTTTAAAAAAAACACCCAAGCAAGGAGGTTAGCTCAATGATGGTGGCTTCAAGCAAAACAACAAATATTACAGGTTGTGGGTCTACCAAGATTGGTAGCAACATTTTTAGGCTACGACTAGGGTAAACCTTAGATTCCATCGACCACAATGCTCCAACTCTACCTATAGACTTGCAATGATACCAATTCTTATGTCGCATATCTAGTGTTTTTATATTCTTGCAAAGCTATGTTTATTCATGGAACTCTTCTTTCCTTGCTCAATTCTCTTGGTGGTTGAGAGTGTGCTCATTTTAACTTATGGAAATATTCTCATGTTATTATGTTTAATCTCACTTATCTTATCCTTTCTTAGGATTCATATGAAACAAGATAATTCTCAGTGATTAGAGAATCTTGTTAGTTTCTTTGAATCTCTGATTATGTATATGATTTAGTTGCTAGACTATTCTCCCTATTGTTATAGCACTAATCACATTTTATTTTAGCTTAGTTATTGGCAATTAGATCATTTCACTTTTGAAAGAAGTTAGGAGGATTCAATTCGATTTCATTTGTGATAACAAATGTGACTATTCTCACTATTACCGATTGTGATGCACATCAAACACTTCCTCACAAACTTCCATTGCACCATAATCCTTGATCCAAAATTCCACACTTATGTTGGGATTGCAACCAAACTCACTCTTGTTGGAAATGGTGAACTTATCTATTTATTGTATTGTATATTTGTCTTTATTACCTCTTGCAAACACATTAACCTTA
The DNA here is from genome assembly GCA_009831015.1 of Picea engelmannii. Lineage (NCBI taxonomy): Eukaryota > Viridiplantae > Streptophyta > Pinopsida > Pinales > Pinaceae > Picea > Picea engelmannii. Next base: position 25,754 of record ML826611.1, read on the forward strand.
AATGACATTGGAGAAGCCTCCTTAATCACCAAACACGTTTGGAATTTCCCATGTTATGGGAGATTGTGAGTATTATTAACTTCAAAATCCACATACACTTGAATGTTTGGCCTTGAACTGATCCAGGTGGATATCGGTGGCCACCCACCTTTTCCAACGGGCTCAAAACAATTTTCTAGCAATTTTGGCAATTTACTATTTTTAGCAATTTTTAACTTCTAGGGCCAGTTTGAGGGCCTAAATGACGTTTTTTCAAGATCGGGCACATCAATGATAGAAAAAGTCTCTAAATGATCCCCCTAAATGAATCTCCTTGTCAATACCTTTCCAACGAGCTATTTTGTGCACTAAACGAAGATAGTATGCAAAAGTTACGACCCCAAGAAGTTAATGTACTAACTTACCCCAACATGGCCCACATGACTTTTGGCGCTTCATCTCCCATAGGTTTTTGGATGTCTAGGGTTTTGGAGTTCATCCTTATTGTAAAAATTCCTTCAGAGCCTCATTGTACTCAGCTTCTTGTGAATGAGTGTAGCTGTCACATCTCTTCTCAGAGATAAGTTGCCACCATTCTAGCAAACTTGTTTTCGGTTTTCAACATATTTATTATTTATAGAAGTCAATTTTTATTGTATCTCAATTATTGTTCACTGTGTCTCTATGTTAACATTATAAATCTGTGATTTAATTTCGTTCTTCTCATAAATATGGATCAGTTGTATCAGAGTGGTCTGCTCCTCGTCATTTTTTAATGCATGTCCCTGACGCCATCATGGTATAGAGAGTTGGGTCTTGAGCTTGTTTCTCTTGAGGAAATAATCTCTCTCACACCCAAGAAATTTCCCATGGTAGTCGAAAATAAATATGATGGGACATGAGATCCTTTCAAAATGTTGCTCGAGAAATCCCTTGAACGACAGAGGAATGCGATGATGGACAACTTCGCACAAATCCTTCGACGACTGCCAACAAGAAATGCATCCACCTCAAGAGGAAGCACCACCCCCTTCAATGTACATATCAATTTTTATATCCCTATATTTGAAGGTCAAATAGATACAGATTCCATAGATAAATGGTTAAACCTTCTAGAAGGGTAATTTTTTGTCCACAACTTTTCTGATAGAGAAAAGATTATATTCTCCCTCCTCAAGGCCATCCCCCATGTCAAAGATTGGTGGGAGAATTTATATGAGAAAAATGAAACGGAAGGATCCACATTATTTGCAGTTGCACCTACTTGGGATTCCTTCAGGGATTATATTAAGTAACAATACTACCATGTTGGACATTATGACGACTTATATACAAGATGGACCACACTGCAGCAGGAAAGAGACCAAATAGTCCCAGAGTTCAACAATGTCTTCCATACCTTGCACACTAAGATAGGTATCAAATATTCTGAGAGACATATGGTGCTCAAGTACCGCGATAGTCTGCATAGATACATCCATACAAAAATGGAGTTTTTGGACATCTTGTCCTTGGGCGCGACCTATTGATATGCCATCAAATTGAGAAAAATATTAAACAAAAGAGACGACAGTTTGGGTCTGGGAACCCCTCATAGCAAGAGCAGGGCAAGGGCATCCCTAACCCGTAGAACAAAGGACAGATAAAATATGGGAATTCTCATGATAACTATTCCAAGCTGCAAGGAAAGAAGGACAATGGGGAGACAAAGAAAGATACTGAGAAGTGGTGTGAATTCCATAAGAGCCCCTGTCATAACACTGTTGATTTCTGCTCAAAGCAATCATTAGTGGTTGAAGTAAAATACTATGAATCAGATGTGGGTTATGACTCTGAGTCATAACTAGAGAAGGGGAGATGGATCATTGATGCGGAAACCAATTCCACTGTTGCTACCACTGAGATCCATCCTGGTGAACCTGATGAGCCAAAGGAAGGAAAGCGCCTCTTTCATTCACATATGTGGGTCAAAGGCACTCCACTGCACTTCATCGTTGATAGCAATAGCCAGAGGAACCTCATCTCAGCATAGGTCATTAGGTGAATATCCCTGGAGACAACGCCACACCCGCAACCCTACAACATCAGATGGCTCTGTCAAGGAAGCGATCTTCATGTCAGCCAACAGTGTCGCATGTCTTACGACATCAAGTCATTCAAAGATGAGGTATTATGTGACGTTTCTACCCTTGAAGTTTTTGATGTTCTTTTGGGCCAACCTTATTTATGGAAATGTCATGTTGTATATGAGTCTAGGCCTTGCAATGTTATTATTACTTTGAACAAGAAATTGTATAGGATACCCAAGGTAGTCCCACCTAGTGCTATTTCCTTGATCTCTGTCAAGCAATGTAGGAAGGTCATTTCTCATACCGAGAATTTTGTATTTTTCATGATTCTCTCTCAGAGTGAGCGAAAGGTTGCAGCCACATCCATGGCCTCCATGATCGACCTCTCCATGCAACATAAGCAAGTGGATAAGATCATGGAAGAATACAAACACATCTTCTCATCACCTATTGGAGTACCTCTTCACTTTCAGGTCAAGCATTCCATTGATATGACTGCTAATGCACCACTACCAAAAAGGCCAGTCTATCATCTCTCTCTGCTAGAAAATGAGGAGATCAAGAATCAGATCTAAGAACTGCTTCACAAGGAGCACATCTGACCCAAATCATCACCTTGTGGAAACCCAATCATGTTGGTGTAGAAGAAAGACGAGACTTGGCGACTCTGCACTGATTATTGGACCCTAAAGAAAATCACAGTCAGGAACTGGTACTCGATTCCCCGAATCAATGATCTCCTTGGTCAAATAAAGGGGGAAAAATAATTTAGTAAGATTGATCTGAAGTATGGCTACCATCAGGTCCCAATAGAACATACATAGGTATGGAAAACTGCCTTCAAGTCAAAAGAAGGTCTTTTTGAATGGTTGGTCATGCCCTTTGGTTTGACGAATGCCCCAGAAAATTTCATGAGGTTGATGGATGATATCCTACGGACTTTAACTAATTATTTTATTGTGGTGTATCTAGATGACATCCTCATCTACAAAACTACTTGGGCAGAACACTTGCAACATATTCAGAAAATTCTGCACACCCTGCGGCAACAAAAGCTATATGCCAACTTGGAAAAATGCTCCTTCGGCATGGACAAGGTCCAGTACCTAGGCTAGATTGTTGATGTGCATGGTGTGCATGTTGGTCCAACCAAGATTCAAGTCATTCGTGACTAGATATCCCCAACCACGCTCACTTAGATTTAGAGCTTCTTAGGCCTTTCCAATTTCTATCATAGGTTCATGTTGGGATTCTACCATATTGCATGGGTCCTCAGTCAAATAACCGAAGTTGGTGGTAAGGAAAACAAATTGTGGGGCTTGTCCCAACATAAATAATTCGATGATCTGAAGCAACGCTTGTGTTCAACACTAGTTATCTCATTACCTGGCCTACAACAACCCTTTGAGATCGAGACATATGCTTCAGACTATGCTATGGGCACAGTCCTCACTCAGCACGGCCACCCTGTGGCCTATCATAGTGATCACTATCATATGTCGTTCATAATTACCCTACTTACGACAAAGAAATGTAATCCATTGTGCAAGCTTGCCGCCAATGGAGTCATTGCATTCTCATGAAGGAGACAATCATCCACATTGATCATAAGCCACTGTAGTTCATGTAGACACACGGAAAATTGTAGAATGAATGCCATCAGAAGTGGTTCATATATTTGTAGCAATTCCACCTCAACATCAAGTATAATAGGAAGTACCAATCGATTCATTGATTGTCTCAGTCGACCTCCAGTCGCGATACTCACCACAGTGCTAGACTCTTGCAACCATGAGACCTCCGGGTGGCCCACCTTTATGAGACAGATCCCAACTTCGCCAACACCTACCAGATGTTGGGTGCCAACACAACTATCAATAATTTTGTTATTCAGGAGGGGTTGTTGTGCCATCTGGGCCACCTCTACGTTCCATCAAGAGAGCGATCAAAGATGATTTGGGAATCCCACTATAGTCGAGTGGCCAGACACTTCGACATGGAAAATAGAGTGGCAGTGTTGCATCGACATTTCTACTGGTCGAAACTTTGATAGGATGTCATCAAGTATATCCAGTCCTGCACTTCCTATGCTATTTCCAAATTGACCATCAGGAAACAAGGCCTATACACTCCTCTGCCTACTCCTGACAGGCCATGGGAATCCATCTCAATCGACTACATGTTGAGCCTCCCTTCCACTAGGTGAGGAAATGACTGTGTTTTTGTGGTTGTTGATCGCTTTTCCAAGATGACGATTTTGGTTGCCTACAAGAAGAGAATCATGGTGGAGGACAGTGCTAATATTTTTTTTTGAACGAGTGTGGGTACACTTTGGGATCCCACAAACCATTATCTCATATTGGGACAGTCAGTTCCTCAACACATTTTGGTTGAGCCTATGGTCACTGCTGGACACCAAGCTCACCAAGTCCACTGTCTTCCTGCCCCAGAAGGATGGTCAAACCAAGGTCGTCAACTGGATGATTTTGCACATCCTGTGCATGTACAATTCAAAGCACCCTCGCAGCTAGGATGAGAGTCTTCCCTATGTTCAACACAACTACAACAGAGCCATACATAGCTCAACCGACCACAACCACTTTCAGGTGGGGTTGGTATTTCAACCATTGGGTCCCATGGATGTTGCACTACCCCTTGTGACCACCCAAGAAGACTCGTTGCATCATCCAACTGCAACTGACAAAGCCACCTGGTTCATTGAACGGATCCATCACATCCACCAACAGGTTTAGGATATTTTACACAAGTCCAATGCCAAGTACAAGCAACGTTGTGATCAACACCGGGTGCCACACAAGTTTTGGGTGGGAGACAAATTTCGGTTGCACTTGTAGAAAGAACGCTTTACAGGGCCTCATCGAAAGCTTCGTCCAGTCCGGTTTACTGTATCTTTGTTATTGTTCACTGTGTCTCTGTGTTAACATTATAAATATTTGGTTTCATTTCGTTTGAATCATAAATCTAGATCATGAACATACTTCAAAATGTGCAAAAAGAAAATAATCAAATTGTTGGCCCTTGGTTATGGAAGGAAGCGAAAAACAAGGAAGAAAATGTGAAAAGAAAACTTCGTGGGAGACACAGTGACTGTCACTAGGTCGAAGTAAGAAAAAGAGCAGAAAAGATGGAGCGAAGCAAGGAAATGAAAGTCGTTGGATGAGGAGATCAAGGATGATAGATCAACAAGGAATATGGATCGTGGACAACTCAACAAGTGGAAAAAGGCACCGTTGGATGCTTTGGAGCACCGCGCGAGAAGGAAGGAAAGACAGGCTAGTGAAGCTCGAAAAAAGTGGGTCAAATTGACCTAGGGTTTTAGACACCTAGGGTTTTGGTTTTTAGGGTTTTGGCACCTAGGTTTTAGCCTAAGGCTGTCGGTGAGGTATTGTAATGTATAAATAAAGGTCAAGAGGACCTAGGTCGGGTCAGTACAAGTCGGTAATTCTGTAGTACAATATTGTTGTTGATCTAGCTATAGTATTGAGAGAGGGATCATTGTATTGATGGAGAGAAGTGCTGAGAGAGAGGAAGCCTTCTGGTATTGCAAGATATTCTGTTGTGTGCGAAGGTCAAGTCCTGCAACTGGGTGCGTAGAGAGGGGAGAGAAAGAGAGAAGAGAAAGAAGATCTGCTAGCTAAGAGCGCAGACAAGAACTGTATGCTTTCCTTAATATAATATATCACAGTTTTGTGGACGTAGCCCTAGAGAGAGTGTGAACCACGTACATCTGTTGTTGTGTGTATGATTGATGCTTTGATCTATGTCGATGTTATATTGTTACCTGCCTTATTGTATTAGATCGAACTTATAGTTGTGAAGGATAGATCTAGCTCGTTGAATGATAGATGCATGATATATTTCTATTGTARTAGATCCACTTGATATTCCCCTGGTTGTAGACATCTCTGTCCTGCAACCCCCTCATAGTTGCTTCGGGTGAGACTGCATTTGCTTCGCAGGTGTTGCCGAAAGGGCCAGTAGCTAGAGCTTGTTGGTGCACTCTTGRAGCTGAACCYTGGGTTTGCCCCTGTGCCAACACAAATACGTGCAATGTATTCTCTTCATTSAACAATTTATGTGGAACTATGCTATGATTTCTTTCTAGAATTGCAGAGTTGTAATTTGAATGAAAAATTATTAATATAATACATTAAAATAGTTATCAACTTAACGAGAAATTTATCTTTARAAACCCATATTTTTTGGTCGAAAACAACAAAATCAAACCCTTAATAGAAAAGTGGYGCTACTKGTAGCACCTTTATTTTTTTTTAATTTTCTTGGGATTAAAATTACAATAWTTTGCAACCATGGCCTTTAAACCTCATAATGTTGCTAAAAAAATATTAAAATCAACCCTCGAATTGAAAAGTGATGCTACTAGTAACACCTTTTTTTGCAAAATTATCCTCTACAACCATGGAAGGAAACATATTCTAAAAAAATACATTTAAAATCATTATAAAAACACACTCCTACACCCTCTTTTTCTTTTTAAAATCCCTAAAATTATATTAAAAAAACACATTTAAAAAATATTTATAAAATAAAAAAATATATATTAAGAAAATTAAAAAATCCATTTAAAATGAAATTTGAAAATAAAATTGAAAACAAAACATTAAAGAAAAGATTAAAAAAGAAGAAGTTAAAAAACAAATACTTAAAAAAACTTTTTAATAAAAAAGGTTTAAGACGAAGAAACATAAATTGGTATGGAATCGCCGCTACCAAATTTACATTTTTTTTTTGTGTTTTATTTATTTATTTTTAATTTAATTTTTATATATTGGATTTTTTTTTTACATCATTTTAAACTTTTTTTAAATTGTTTTAAAGGTGTTTTTTTAGTGTGTTTTGGAAAATAAATATTTTTTTATAAATACGTTTTTACCTCGTTTTTCTTTTTTTCATTTAAAAAAAATCTCCCTATTTTTATTTAGTTTTTTCTTTTTAATGATTTTGTTCGCAACAATGTTGAGCTTTTAGGTCAATGATTTTAAAATTGTTGGGATTTTAAGCTCGAAAAAATGGTGCCACTATGAACACCACTTTCGATTCATAGGTTCACTTTATGATTTTGGTTGCAACAATCGTGGTTGTTAAGACCATGGTTTTAAAGAAGTTGTAATTTCAATCCTCTCCACAAAAAATGGTGTTTCTATTAAAACCACCTTTTCAATCCAAGGGTTGATTTTAAGGATTTTGTTAGCAAAATTACGAGGTTGTTAAGGCCATGGTTGCAAAAGGTGGTAATTTTAACCTTAAAAAGCATAAAGATGTGATTGGTAGTGCTCCTTTTCGAAACAGGGGTAACAACAAAGACTAAATGCAACCTCTAAAAAATGAGAACTTTGGAGGGTTCTCATCAAATCAGTAACTATGCCCATTCACCATAATGTGCTCGGAAAAGAAGTGTTATTATAAGATTCATAAATTAGATTTATAGTGAGTCCTCTTTTCACAATCAAATAGGTTTGTGATTTGCATTTACTGTACAACATCTGCTTCTTCGGTGCAACCTTTTGTTCATTAATTTCATCTTGTAAGAGAACATCCCTGCAATAAATGCTCTTAATCTAATTTTCCAGTTCAACAATTTGTTATTCCAAGGATTTGTCTTTATCATGCTTTGTGTCATTGAAATCAAGAAAATGAGGCAAGGTTAAAGGGTACTTCTTCAAGTCCTTGTCAAGGTCAAGCATCCCATTGATATGACCCCCGACGCACCACTACCAAATGGGCCAGTCTATCATTGCTCTCTGCTAGAAAATGAGGAGATCAAGCATAAGATCCAAGAACTACTCCACAAGAGGCACATTTGACCCAACTCATCACCTTGTGGAAGCCCAATCGTGTTGGTGTAGAAGAAAGATGAGGCTTGGGACTCTGCATTGATTACTGGACCCTAAATAAAATCACAGTCAAGAATCGGTACCCGATTCCCAAAATCGACGATCTCCTTAATCAAATAAAGGGGGAAAAATAATTTAGTAAGATTGATCTGAAGTCTGGCTACCATCAGGTCCCAATAGAACAGAGATAAGTATGGAAAACTGCCTTCAAGTCAAAAGAAGGTCTTTTTGAATGGTTGGTCATGCCCTAGAAAATTTCATGAGGTTGATGGATGATATCCTACGAACTTTCACTAATTATTTTGTGGTGGTGTATCTAGATGAAATCCTCATCTATAAAAATACTTGGTCAGAACACTTGCAGCATATTCAAAAGGTTCTGCACACCCTGCGACAACACAAGCTATATGGCAACTTGGAAAAATTCTCCTTCGGCATGGACAGGGTCCAATACCTAGGCTACATTATTGATGTGCATGGTGTGCATGTTGATCCAACCAAGATCCAAGTCATTTGTGACTAGCTATCCCCAACCATGCTCACTGAGCTTCAGAGCTTCTTAGGCGTTGCCAATTTATATCACAGGTTCATGTTGGGATTCTCCCATATTGCATGGGTCCTCAGTCAAATAACCAAAGTTGGTGGTAAGGAAAAACAATTCTGGGGCTTGTCCCAACATAAATATTCGATGATTTGAAGCAACACTTGTGTTCAACGCCAGTTATCTCATTACCTGGCCTGCAACAACCCTTTGAGATCGAGACATATGCTTCAGACTATGCTGTGGGCCCAGTCCTCACTCAACACGGCCACCCCATGGCCTATCATAGTGAGACACTATCATATGTCGTTCGTAAGTACCCTACTTACGACAAAGAAATGCAATCCATTGTGCAAGCCTTCCGCCAATGAAGGCATTACACTCTTGGCAAGGAGACAATCATCCACATTGATCATAAGTCACTGCAGTTCATGTAGACACAAGGAAAATTGAAAAATGACTGCAATCAGAAGTGGTCCATATATTTGCAGCAATTCCACCTCAACATCAAGTATAATAGGAAGTGCCAACCGAGTCATTGATTGTCTCGATCGACCTCCAGTCATGATACTCACCACAGTGCTAGACTCTTGCAGCCATGAGACCTCTGGGTGGCCCACCTCTATGAGACAGATCCTGACTTCGCCAACACCTACTAGATGTTGGGTGCCAACACAGCTGTCAATAATTTCCATATTCATGAGGGGTAGTTGTGCCATCTGGGCCACCTCTACGTTCCATCAAGAGAGTGGGCAAAGCTGATTTGGGAATCGCACTTTAATCGGGTGGCCGAACACTTCGGCATGGAAAATAGAGTGGCAGTGTTGCATCGACATTTCTACTGGTCGAAACTTTGACAGGATGTCAACAAGTATATCCAGTCCTGCACTTCCTATGCTATTTCCAAATCGACCATCAAGAAACAAGGATTGTACACTCCTCTGCCTACTCCTGATAGGCCATGGGAATCCATCTCAATCGACTATATGTCGAGCCTCCCATCCAATAGGCAAGGAAATGACTATGTTTTTGTGGTTGTTGATCGCTTTTCCAAGATGATGATTTTGGCCGCCTACAAGAAGAGAATCATGGTGGAGGACACTGCTAATATTTTTTTTGAACGAGTGTGGGTACACTTTGGGATCCCACAAACCATTATCTCATATCGGGATAGTCGGTTCCTCAACACATTTTGGTCAAGCCTATGGTCACTCCTGGACACCAAGCTCACCAAGTCCACTGCCTTCCTCCCCCAGAAGGATGATCAAACCAAGGTCGTCAACTAGATGATTGTGCACATCCTATGCATGTACAATTCAAAGCACCCTCGCAGCTAGGATGAGAGTCTTCCCTATGTTAAAAAAAACTACAACAAATCCATACATAACTCAACTGGCCACAACTCCTTTTAGGTGGGGTTGGTATATCAACCATTGGGTCCCATGGATATTGCACTACCCCTTGTGACCACCCAAGAAGACTCGTCGCATCATCCAACTGCAACTGAAAAAGCCACCTGATTCATTGAGCGGATCTAGCACATCCGCCAACAGGTTTAGGATATTTTACATAAGTCCAATGCCAAGTACAAGCAACACTGTGATCAACACCGGGTGCCGCAAAAGTTTTGGGTGGGAGACAAATTTTGCTTGCACTTGCAGAAAGAACGCCTTACAGGGCCTCATTGGAAGCTTCGTTTACTCTATTTTACTGTATCTTTGTTATTGTTCACTGTGTCTATGTGTTAACATTATAAATATCCGGTTTCATTTCATTCGACTCATAAATCCAGATCATGAACATACTTCAAAATGTGCAAAAAGAAAATAATCAAATACATGCAATGTATTCTCTTCATTCAACATTTTATGTGGAACTATGCTATATTTTCTTTCTAGAATTGCAGAGTTGTAATTTGAATAACAAATTATTAATATAAGACATTAAAATAGTTAACAACTTAATGAGAAATTTATCTTTAGAAACCCATATTTTTGGGTCGAAAACACCAAAATCAAACCCTTAATCGAAAAGTGGTGCTATTGGTAGCACCCATTTTTTTTTGGGGGGGGATTAAAATTACAACAATTTGCAACCATGGCCTTTAAACCTCATAATGTTGCTAAAACAATATTAAAATCAACTCTCAAATCGAAAAGTGATGCTGCCAATAACACCTTTATTTTGCAAAATTATCCTCTACAACCATGGAAAGAAACATATTCTAAAAAAATATATTTAAAATTATTTAAAAAATACATTTCCACACTCTCTTTTTCTTTTTAAAATCCCTAAAATTATATTAAAAAAATACATTTTAAACAAATTTATAAAATTAAAAAATATATATTAAGAAAATTAAAAAATCCATTTAAAATGAAATTTGAAAATAAAATTGAAAACAAAACATAAAGAAAAGATTAAAAGAAGAGAAGTTAAAAAACAAATATTAAAAAAAAACTTTTTAATAAAAAAGGTTTAAGATGAATAAAAAAAATTGGCACGGAATCGCCCTCGCCAAATTTCCATTTTGTTTTTGTGTTTTATTTATTTATTTTTAATTTAATTTATTTATTATTTGTTTTTTTTTTTAATTTAATTTTTATTAGACATCATTATAAACATTCATTTAAATTGTTTTAAAGGTGTTTTTTCAATGTGTTTTGGAAAACAAATATTTTTTTATAAATACGTTTTTATTTTATTTTTTTTGGTATTTAAAAAAAATCTCCCTAATTTTTTTTCTTTTTTTCTTTTTAATGATTTTGTTCACAACAATGTTGAGCTTTTAGGTCAATGGTTTTAAAATTGTTGGGATTTTAGGCTCGAAAAAATGGTGCCATTATGAATGCCACTTTTGATTCATAGGTTGACTTTATGATTTTGGTTGCAACAATCTTGGTTGTTAAGACCATGGTTTTAAAGAAGTTGTAATTTCAATCCTCTCCACAAAAAATGATGTTGTTATTAACACCACCTTTTCAATCCAAGGGTTGATTTTAAGGATTTTGTTAGCAAGATTACGAGGTTGTTAAGGCCATGGTTGCAAAATGTGGTAATTTTAACCTTAAAAAGCATAAAGATGTGATTTGTAGTGCTCCTTTTCAAAACAAGGATAACAACAAAGACTAAATCCAACCTCTAGAAAATGAGAACTTTGGGGGGTTCTCATCAAATCAGTAACTATGCCCATTCACCATAATGTGCTTGGAAAAGAAGTGTTATTATAAGATTCATTAATTAGATTTACAGTGAGTCCTCTTTTCACATTCAAGTAGGTTTGTGATTTGCCTTTACTGTACGACATCTGCTTCTTCCGTGCAACCTTTTTTTTCATTAATTTCATCTTGTAAGAGCACATCCCTGCAATAAATGCTCTTAATCTAATTTTCCAGTTCAACAATTTGTTATTCCAAGGATTTGTCTTTATCATGCTTTGTGTCATTGCAATCAAGAAAAGGAGGCAAGGTTAAAGGGTACTTCTTCAAGTCCTTCTCAAGGTCAAGCATCCCATTGATATGACCCCCGGTGCACTGCTACCAAATGGGCCAGTCTATCATCGCTCTTTGCTAGAAAAAGAGGAGATCAAGCATCAGATCCAAGAACTGCTCCAGAAGGGGCACATTTGACCCAACTCATCACCTTGTGGAAGCCCAATTGTGTTGGTGTAGAAGAAAGATGAGACTTGGAGACTTTGCATTGATTACCGGACCCTAAATAAAATCACAGTCAGGAACCGGTACCCGATTCCCCGAATCGACGATCTCCTAGATCAAATAAAGGTGGCAAAATAATTTAGTAAGATTTATTTGAAGTTTGGCTACCATCAAGTCCCAATAGAACAAACATATGTATGGAAAACTACCTTCAAGTCAAAATAAGGTCTTTTTGAATGGTTGGTCATGCCCTTTGGTTTAATGAATTCCCTAGAAAATTTCATGAGGTTGATGGATGATATCCTATGGACTTTCACTAATTATTTTGTGGTGGTGTATCTAGATGAAATCCTCATCTACAAAAATACTTGGGTAGAACACTTGCAGCATATTCAGAAGGTTCTACACACCCTGCGGTAGCACAAGCTATATGCCAACTTGGAAACATTCTCCTTCGGCATGGACAGGGTCCAGTAACTAGGCTACATTGTTAATGTGCATGGTGTGCATGTTGATCCAACCAAGATCCAAGTCATCTGTGACTAGCTATCCCCCACCACACTCACTGAGCTTCGAAGCTTCTTAGGCCTTGCCAATTTCTATCACAGGTTCATGTTGGGATTCTCCCATATTGCATGGGTCTTCAGTCAAATAACCAAAGTTGGTGGTAAGGAAAAAAATTTGTGGGGTTTGTCCCAACATAAAGGATTCGATGATCTGAAGTAACGCTTGTGTTTAGCACTAGTTATCTCATTACCTGGCCTGCAACAACCCTTTGAGATCGAGACATATGCTTGAGACTATGTTGTGGGCGCAGTCCTCACTCAGCACAACCACCCCATGGCCTATCACAGTGAGACACTATCAGATGTCGTTCGTAAGTACCCTACTTACAACAAAGAAATGTAATCCATTGTACAAGCCTTCCGCCAATGGAGGCATTACACTCTCGGGAAGGAGACAATCATCTACATTGATCATAAGCCACTGCAGTTCATATAGACACAAGGAAAATTGCAGAATGACTGCCATCAGAAGTGGTCCATATATTTGCAGCAATTCCACCTCAACATCAAGTATAATAGGAAGTACCAACCGAGTCATTGATTGTCTCGGTCGACCTCTAGTCGCGATACTCACCACAGTGCTAGACTCTTGCAGCCATGAAACCTCCAGGTGGCCCACCTCTATGAGACAGATCCCGACTTCGCCAACACCTACCAGATGTTGGGTGCCAACACAGTTGTCAATAATTTCCATATTCAGGAGGGGTTGTTGTGCCATCTGGGCCACCTCTGCATTCCATCAAGAGAACGATCAAAGCTGATTTGGGAATCCCACTATAGTCGGGTGGCTGGACAATTTGACGTGGAAAATAGAGTGACAGTATTGCATCGACATTTCTACTGGTCGAAACTTTGACAGGATGTCAACAAGTATATCTAGTCCTGCACTTCCTATGCTATTTCCAAATCGAGCATCAAGAAACAAGGCCTGTACACTCCTCTGCCTACTCCTGACAGGCCATGGGAATCCATCTCAATCGACTACATGTCGAGCCTTCCTTCTACCAGGTGGGGAAATGACTGTGTTTTTGTGGTTGTTGATCGCTTTTCTAAGATGGCGATTTTGGCCGCATACAAGAAGAGAATCATGGTGGAGGACACTGCTAATATTTTTTTTAACGAGTGTGGGTACACTTTGGGATCCCACAAACCATTATCTCATATCAGGACAATCGGTTCCTCAACACATTTTGGTCAAGCCTATGGTCACTCTTGGACACCAAGCTCACCAAGTCCACTGCCTTCCTCCCCCATAAGGATGGTTAAACCAAGGTCGTCAACCGGATGATTGTGCACATCCTGTGCATGTACAATTCAAAGCACCCTCACAGCTAGGATGAGAGTCTTCCCTATGTTCAACACAGCTACAACAAAGCCATACATAGCTCAACCGACCACAACCCTTTTCAGGTGGGGTTGGTATTTCAACCATTGGGTGCCATGGATGTTGCACTACCCTTTGTGACCACCCAAGAAGACTCGTCACATCATCCAACTGCAACTGGCAAAGCCACTTGGTTCATTGAGTGGATCCAACACATCCACCAACAAGTTTAGGATATTTTACATAAGTCCAATGCCAAGTACAAGCAATGTCGTGATCAACACCGGGTGCCACACAAGTTTTGGGTCGGAGACAAATTTTGGTTGCACTTGCAGAAAGAACGCCTTACAGGGCCTCATTAGAAGCTTCATCCACTTCGTTTTACTGTATCATTGTTATTGTTCACCGTGTCTCTATGTTAACATTATAAATATATGGTTTCATTTCGTTCGACTCCTAAATCCAGATCATGAACATACTTCAAAATGTGCAAAAAGAAAATAATCAAATACATGCAATGTATTCTCTTCATTCAACAATTTATGTGGAACTATACTATATTTTCTTTCTAGAATTGAAAAGTTGTAATTTGAATAACAAATTATTAATACAAGACATTAAAATAGTTATCAACTTAACGAGAAATTTATCTTTAAAAACCCATATTTTTGGGCCGAAAACACCAAAATCAAACCCTTAATCGAAAAGTGGTGCTATTGGTAGCACCCATTTTTTATTTTATTATTTATTATTATTATTATTATTTTATTTCTGGGATTAAAATTACAACAATTTGCAACCATGGCCTTTAAACCTCATAATGTTGCTAAACAAATATTAAAATCAACTCTTGAATCTAAAAATGATGCTACCAGTAACACCTTTTTTTTGCAAAATTATCCTCTACAATCATGGAAAGAAACATCTTCTAAAAAAATACATTTAAAATTATTATAAAAACACACTCCCACATCCTCTTTTTCTTTTTAAAATCCCTAAAATTATATTAAAAATATACATTTCAAACAAATTTATAAAATTAAAAAATATATATTAAGAAAATTAAAAAATCCATTTAAAATGAAATTTGAAAATAAAATTGAAAACAAAACATTAAATAAAAGATAAAAAAAGAAGAAGTTAAAAAACAAATATTAAAAAAAATCTTTTTAATAAAAAAGGTTTAAGACGAAGAAAAAAAAATTGGTACGGAATCGCCCCCGCCAAGTTTACATTTTTTTTGTGTTTTATTTATTTATTTGTTTTTTATTAATTTATTTTTTATATATTGGATTTATTATTTTTTTGACATCATTTTAAACATTTTTTAAAATTGTTTTAAAGGTGTTTTTTGTTTTGGAAAACAAGTATTTTTTTATAAAAACGTTACCTCGTTTTTTTTTTTGCATTTAAAAAAAATCTCCCTATTTTTATTTATTTTTTTCTTTTTAATGATTTTGTTCGCAACAATGTTGAGCTTTTAGGTCAGTGGTTTTAAAATTGTTGTGATTTTAAGCTCGAAAAAATGGTGCCACTATGAACACCACTTTTGATTCATAGGTTGACTTTATGATTTTCGTTGCAACAATCCCGGTTGATAAGACCATGGTTTTAAAGAAGTTGTAATTTCAATCCTCTCCACAAAAAATGGTGTTGCTATTAACACCACCTTTTCAATCCAAGGGTTGATTTTAAGGATTTTGTTAGCAAAATTACGAGGTTGTTAAGGCCATGGTTGCAAAATGTGGTAATTTTAACCTTAAAAAGCAAAATATGTGATTAGTTGTGCTCCTTTTCGAAACAAGGGTAACAACAAAGACTAAATGCAACCTCTAAAAAATGAGAACTTTGGAGGGTTCTCATCAAATCAGTAACTATGCCCATTCACCATAATGTGCTCAGCAACAAAGTGTTATTATAAGATTCATTAATTAGATTTATAGTAAGTCCTCTTTTCACATTCAAATAGGTTTGTGATTTGCATTTACTGTACGACATCTACTTCTTCCGTGCAACGTTTTTTTGATTAATTTCATCTTGTAAGAGCACATCCCTGCAATAAATGCCCTTAATCTAATTTTCCAGTTCAAAATTTTGTTATTCCCCGTATTTGTCTTTAGCATGCTTTGTGTCATTGCAATCAACAAAAGGAGGCAAGGTTAAAGGGTACTTCTTCAAGTCCTTCTCAAGGTTTTGTGTTTCTTGACGAGCTCCATTAAAGTCAGTTATTCCCTTCTATAAAATGAAAATAGTAATATTTTTTTAGAAAAACATGCACTTAGAAGGTGGTAATACATTTGTTGAAATCTAATGTTAATGTTAAAATCTTAAAGTGATTCTCCATCTTCTATGCATATATATAACTAAATTCCTACCACATTTTAGCCACTTGATAAGTTTTAGTATAAGCATTTTACTTAATACTATTTTAAATTGAAACTAGTGATGAATAGTACAAGTTGGTAAGACATCATACCACTCCCATACTTTACCTTCAAAAGTGAATTGAAACTATCTACAAACCACATATTTATGAATAATATTAAGCAAACATAGTTTACATTTTCACTTTTAATATTTTCAAATGCAATTGTGTTTCTTTCACCATTAAACTTTGGCAAAAAAATATATTTCCGTTCTTGGAAAGTCATGCATTGGAAAGTCATGCAGAGGCGCTTGCAATCTCAATTGCAGTATTGGCTTCCCGTGCAAGGATTTGGGTTAGAGCCATGAGTAGTAAATGCATATATATTTCAACTCCACATAGAGCATCCTACCATTTGTCCTCCTTGTAGCACCAAAATGTTGAGATAGGAAAATGTCTCGTCCTCAACATTACAGTTTCACCTGGAAAAAGGGGCCTACTAGATCTTCCCCTGTTGAAATTGCGAACCCTCCAGAAATGACTAGCTCCATTAATTATTTATCACTTTAACAATTGGGGTGAGGTCCACTACTTTTAGGATTTATCATAAAATAAATAATGTGCATATACTATGCTATGTTGAATGCAATTGAAATTGCGAACCCTCCAGAAATGACTAGCTYCATTAWTTATTTATCACTTTAAYAATTGGGGYGAGGTCCACTACTTTTAGGATTTATAATAAAATAAATAATGTGCATATACTATGCTATGTTGAATGCAATTGAAATTGCGAACCCTCCAGAAATGACTAGCTCCATTAATTATTTATCACTTTAACAATTGGGGCGAGGTCCACTACTTTTAGGATTTATAATAAAATAAATAATGTGCATATACTATGCTATGTTGAATGCAAACAATACGTAACCTAAACTAATCCCATGAGAGTGCAGTAAAGAAATAATTTGACATGAAACATCATGGAAAGGTACAAAAAGTAAGGATTATCGTCTAGTGACCACAATCAAGACCAAACCTCAAGAGTCATACTCAGGGGAATCAAACACTGCCTGCAATCATCAAGAGACCACCAACTTGTATCTTTCCATAGGTACAAAGATAGTTTCAATTACTGGAAAAAAAAAAATATTTCACATCAAAGATGTTCGACATAAATCAATGAAAGAAATGCAAAGAGCAAGGGAGAATAGTTCCTCATCTACCATCCACATCAAATTCAAAGCTCGCTCTAAGGGATGAATATTGCTTACAAATACATGATATGTATATATAACTATTAGCATGAACAATAAGTGAACAGTGGCACAACATCAAGAGAACAATGCACATGAAACAAGCCTATAGTCCGCAAACACCAAGATAAAATAGGAGATGAAGTAATAGTCCACAACAAGCTTAGATTTCAAAATTATGTATCATTTTTCTATATGTTACCTCTTTATTTATATAGAATATAGCTTACATTACAAAGTAAAAAGTCTCATACAAAAGAAATAAGAGTCCCCTTTATACCCCGAAAAAAAAAAAAATTAACTCTTGATCTTCGAGGGAACTATCAATCTTCCTAAGAAAAAAATTAACTCTTTGACTTTACATGGTTTCATCCTCATTAAAAAAAAAATAGATAATGAAAATATACTTTTAAGAAAATATTTGAAATTACCATTAGCCTCTTCCATATGCACTTGTCACCAAGTTTTTTTCCTCTAGTTCTTATAGGCCTCCCCTTCTCTTTATTGATTACACAACTTTAAAATGGGCGTCCTCCTTGCAACTAGCATATGTGTATTGTCCTTTGCCATGTTTCAAGTGTACACCTCAATCTTCTCCTTTGTGTTTGATGTCTTCAAACATGGATAAGAATTTGAAGTTTGGGCTTGAACAATGGTATCTCTTCTTTAACAAGCTCCTTTACACTTGTTTTAAAATCATATTTATCTCTAAGACTTGGAGAACCTGCATATTTTTCTCCGTGAAGTTGATATGTGTTTTTGGTAAAAGCACCATTCATATATTATTAAACATTAATACTAATATTTTATCATAATATATTAATAATATTAAAATTTAGATATAATTTAATTAGATTTTATATTAAATTAATAATATTTTTTAACATTTTAATAATTATATTTCTAAATGAACTTAATGACGAATCTTACTAAATTTCAACGAGAAATTCAAATTCGAAATGAATTTCATTGTTGACGAACTCGAATTATATTATATTATGTAGTTTATTACCATAGATCTCATATTCTCAAATATTATATTATGTAGTTTATTACCGTATATCTCATATTTATTATTACTAACGTAGTGCTCAAAATTATGTAAAAATTTGAAAAAAAAATGAAAGAAACAAGCAAATGAACAAACCATCCACACAAATGAACACAAGATGTGACTTGGGGAACCCAATATGGAAGAAAACTCATCTAGAAGGTAAGGTCTATGCTTTGCTCTCTTTAGGGATAATTTTAAGGATGAAAATTTATATTAAAATGTAGAAACCTCGGCTAATCTTACTAGTCCTTAATATGCAAAATGTAAAATGTTTGGTGATAGTTTTGTAAAAATATTCAAATTTCTATGGATTTTATATAGTTTCTATACAATTTTGGTGATTTTTAAGGTAAAATAATTTTATTCTCTGGAATTTGGGCGAATCTTTTTTTATAAAAAATGGAAATTTGTGAATCTTTTTTGGGGAAAAACCATGGAAAATTATCCCATTTGCAAAATTCAGCCCCCAAAATATCTATGCTCTTTTTTTTTGAATTATGAATGCAAGTACAAAAAAAGGGGCACTCACTATGGAGTTCCCATGAACACTACAACCTGATATAGAAATAGATCAGAGCTAGCATTCATTCATATCACTAAGCATTAAACATTCATCCAGAATAAGCACTAAGAAAATAAATACACAAGCATAGCACAAAGCACCATAACACAGGATATACGTGGTTCACCCCCAACGTGGGGCTACGTCCACCAACTCTTCTTCTTCTCTTTATTATCTTCTCTCAATATTCGTACATGCACAGAGACAGAAAACCAACTCCGCATAGGATAGGAGATATGCACACACCTCGCCAGATCCTCCTTCCCCAAGTTAGGTCACAGCACGAAGCCTTCTAACATAGTCTGCACACAAGCTTCTTACAATCACTTGCACTTAGCTCTGCAAGTCTTAACACATAGTATGCACAAAGCCTCTAGCTCTGCACTAAGCCGATTCCACTAGGTCTCTCTTTCTTACATCACCTAGATATCTATTTATACATTAAAAATGGGGCATAAACATGGGTAAAACCATGGGCCGACATCCCATACCCGTTACATAAACCCTAAACCCAAAAATCCCTAAAAAGGGGGCGAGATCCCGGGATCTCCGTTTCGCCTGGCGCTTCGACTTCTACTAGCTTGTTGAAGTCCCAAAAATGGTCAAACATGACCAAGGTTCTCCAAAACTTGGTCGAGGGCCAACATGCCCCCAACACTCACCTGTGACTCGTCCCGAGTCACTCTGATCTGGGCAAATTTACTTCGAAGGTCTCGAGCTTGGCTCGAGTTGCTTCGACCTGCTGCTTCGCCAGAGCCTCCTACTTGGCGAAATCCTAAATAACTTTCTCGGTCACCAGTCCTTCCAATCGATGTTCCACCGTGGTGACTGCTTGTTCTAACTATGGACCTTGTCCCTCAATCTCCTCAAAAAGTGTGAAGACTTCATCCTGCACTGGCTGTAGCCTCTGGGTCACTTCCATGGCTTTACTCTGGTCGACATGGACATGTTGCTGAACTGTGCGCTGTTCTTGTGACCTTTTCATCCTCTCAACTGCTGAGAGTGGATTCAATTGTGATTGTACTGTCGCTACTTGTTGCTTTGCCTCCTGGAGCTGTGACTGTAATGTCCTTAGTTCTGGGTCCTCTACAAGGCACTCATAGGTCTGTGCACTTCGACTGCTTAATTGCTTGCATTCTAAGGCCAATGCCTTGATTCTTTCGGCTAAGATCCGAGTAGTTTCTTTCCTCTGATCTCACACTTCCTGCGGAGTGCTTTGCATGGCTTGCAGTTCCAGTTCTGCCACTCTTTCTTGAAGCTGTTGAATAGCTTCAACGAGCTTCTCCACTTGAATATCCACTGTGTCTTCTTCTATCTGTGTGAGGCCCGAAACAGAGCGAAGTGCTCTGGTGACTTCTTCTTTAACTCCAATTTTCTCTACGAGCAGCTGTTCTTTTTCCTTCTGGATCTGTGCTTTATCCTCTGAAAACTTCACTTGGAGGTCATCCTTCTCTTGCTGCGCAATTCGACATTGTTCTAGGGCTTCTTCTTTTGATTTCTTTAATTCCTTTGTGGCCTGCTCCTTTTCCTTCTGGACCCGATGAAGGTGAGCCTTGGTCGAGTCTGCTAATCTGCATAGCTGGGCAGGCTTATCTCCTACATCTATGTCCCTTGCTGACAACGACGCAGTAAACAGTGCACAGCTCCAATAAAGAGCCTACTGTACCCCTTTGAGCTCCACCTCGATCCTGTCAAACATTGTCTCTTGTTTGGTTTTGCTTCACTACAAAATGTCCTGTGAGGTATCTGATACAACGACAATGATGAGGTCAATATCATCTACCGTGAGCATAGTCTGAAATGGATGTTTATTGGCTTTTGACTTCTTTCGCGATGAAGGTTTCTTCGAGGAACCCTTTCTTTTCTTGGATGTCTCTGTCTCCGTGATTGGATCCTAAGGTGGTCTTACTTCTCCATGTTCCTGTTTGTTTTCTTCCCCTTTTTCCTCTTCTTTCTCTACTTCATCGCGTCCTCTTCCTTCAGGTGAATCTGGTGTAGTTTCCTTTGATGCGCTGCTCAGTTCCTATACCTCTTCCTTCTTTTTCTTCTTGCTGTTGTTGGGTGCATCATATTCTTCGCGAGTGACCATAGGTCTTCTGATGAGGTTAGGGTCGAAGATTTTTGTCTGTTCTACTGATATGAGGAATTCTGCAGGCCATTCCTTAGTTATTTCTTCCATGTCCTACACTGTGAGTTTGTAATAGGACTGGAGCTCTTCTTTGTGTTCATCTTTGCTCACAGTGATATAGATGAAGTGCTTGTCTGCACAGAACTTTGATATTGGCCTGAACCTATGAAGGGTGTTCAACGTCATGAGAGGGAAGGATTCAATGGCCCTCTTCAGCTATAGATAATAGGTGTTTAACACCGCACTTGACTGCCATTGCTTCTCCATGTCGCTCGAATACCATAGCGTAGTGAACTTCCCAGCTAGTGGTTTAGATGACTCAATTTCAGGGAAGGTCGCTCCTTCCGACATCTCCCAAGCAACGAAGGCAATAAGAATCATCAACCAACTGAAATTGAACTCGTAGCCCTGATCCTGAGCTTTGCGATAGTCTTGGTCTATTTGCTTGACGAGGTAGCTCACCCAGTTCAGTTGTAGCCCTTCAATGAATTTTCCTGCGAGGTCGATGACAAACCCCGTGACCTGCGTTGGCATGTTATTCCTGATGAGATTACCAACGATCAACTAGAAAGCTAGGCACATTGCGCCATTCTGGATGGAGGCTACCTTGTAGCCCCGCTTCCCCTTCTCTACATCATCGTAAGTTTCTTTTATGCATTACGCTAGGGTGTGATCTGCAACCTTCCATGGGTAAAAATCCTAGGGATATGGTCCTTGCATGCTTAATCCAATGATCCCGTGGATCAACGTCAGATCTACTGCGATGCACCAATCTAACCACATGTAACCACCATGGTAGCATGACAAGAGGAGTTTAATGCACGCGTTAACCTCCTGATGTCTTTTGAAGTGTGGTATATTCATCACATTGAGGATGGTTGATCTTGCGATGTCCATGGTCCATGGCTGGGGGATTTCTTCGAATTCTTCCCTATTTTCTTGGTCAAGTACTTGTGTGGTGAGAGCATGCCATAGTTCTTGCAGTCTCCTAAGTTGAAGTCACTGATCTTTAGTGTCATAATATGTCCTAATTGTAGTCCAACTGCGCATATCCCCTTCGGGAGGTACGTAGTAATCAATGTATAGTTGAAGTATCTCGGGATGCTATCACGACTAACCGGACCAGCCAGAGGCTGGATATAGTCGGGCAAGATTTATGGAATGAGCTTCGCATTTTCCAAGTCGTCGCAATGATTTCTTCTCTTCTTTGTCGCAGTTCAGGAGGGCCTAGATCGACGTGCAATCAATGGGGATTCTTGCACTCCTCTTGTTGACGAGGCCTATACTCCTGCAGACATGACCTTCTTAGCCATGAGGTCTATGAGGATTTCTTCGATGAATTTCTCTACTATGCTAAGGTCGCCTAACATACACGCTCGAGATTAGATATCTCGAGTTGGTGAACAAAAAATCAAGGTAGCATAATAGATGGTGAGGTTACAATAAGCACTATGCGAAAGTGATTAGTTCTCTGTGGGCTCGGATAATCACAATTCATGAAAGTGTCCTCGGTGCAATGCTTGACAGGATAAATAGAAAACTTCGTAATGAATTCCTCCAATGGGAAGGAATGCCTTAATCAATACAATTCCTTCCGTTATGGCGTGGTCCCAACGGTCCAATGGCGAAAATTTTGACAATAACTGCGTTTCTAGCCGTTCTGGAGCGTCGTTCTAACGGTCGGAACGCCTCCAACGGTCATATTTCTTCGTCGTGGTGAAGTTCTAGTTGGTGTTGTTATGCTATTCTGGTGAGGTTCAAGTTTTGCAAGTCTTCCTTCTGCGGAGTTCTCTCTAGTACCTCCTGCAATTTTTCTAGATTTGCTTTCTTCTTACTGATCTTTCTAGCTTTCTTTCCTGTGATCTATGTCTCTGAATTCCCCTTTCCATTATTTTTCTTATGTTTTCTTAGCATAGTAACTTCGCATTGTTGAGGATCTTTCACAAGGTTCGAGGATACTACTTCTTCTCTTACTGTTTCTAGAGTAGGTTCTCTACTCTCATGCATGGATAGGTTCTTTAATCCTTCTTGTGTTCTTTCAACTTCGATAGCTAAGTCTCTGGCCCTTAGTTTCTTTGACTTGTCATATTGTTATTCTATTAAGCACGTTATTCTCTTAGCCATGAAATCCTTTAATTCTTGTTTTTTTTGTTATATAGCTTCCTCTTCTTCTCTCCTTCGGATCCGATCTCTCTCGTTCCAAGTCTTTCTTAACAAAAGTGCAAAGGGAGCGTTGTTCTCAGCAAACTTAATGACCTCGAATTCTTCTTCTGTCGATGCTCAATGAGAAACCATAGGTACATGGGCAAGTCTTCCACATAGGGTTATCATCTTTCCTTTAAACAATCCTATTCCTCCCAATGAAGGAATCATAGCGGGCTTTCCTAAGATTTCCCAAGTACTTTCTTTCATAATGTTCACCTATGTTTCTGCATCCAATATATAGTCTATGTCGAAGTCTCCTATTCTTGTTTCTATGCACTCTTTCTCTTTTAAAATGTCTGATAAATTGATGTCTCTGTGATCATTCAATTTTTCTTTCATCTGCAATAATATAGCCTCTAATTCTTTCTGGTTCTTTAGCATATTCTTAGTCTCTTGACCTTCCTCATGGTTTTCTTGTCTCATGTTAATATTCTCAACTTTAGCAATCATTCTAGGGCAATGCAAAACTTCATGTCAAGTAGCTTTACAAAAAAGACAAATATGACTTCTACTAAGGCATTCCTTAGCAATATGTCCCAGTCTTTTGCAATTATAACATAATGTCAATACTCTTTTTCTCTTAAATGATCCTTAATATTTCATGTCTTGCGCTGCAATTTTTTTTTTCTAGGATCCTTCATCTGCTTGTTAGTCCAAAAATTCTTTCTATGCATAGGAATGACATATCTTTCACTATTTCTATCAGATCTATTCATATCACATCTTCTTTTTTCTAGTTGTGCCCTATTTTTCAGACTAGGACGAAATCCATCAAATATACCTAGATCCATTCTTTCGAAACAAAAATTTCCACTTATCTTACCTTTATTAGAGCACAAAGCTTTAGTATCTTACCTCTTTTCTTTAGATCAAAATTCTCTTCTTAGCACATAGCTTCACAAGTAAAGTAGAGTACTGCGCACTAGGGCAACAGATCTACGCACAAAGCTTTCTCTTTTCTTTAGTTCCCAACAATCACAGTTTCAGGTCCTGACAACAGAACCATTTGTTGGCATAGGGGCAGACCCAGGGTTCAATGCTTCAACAACGCACCAACAAAACCCTAACTACCAACCCTTTCGGAAACACCCGCGAAGCAGATGAAGTCTCACCCAAGGTAGAGGAAGGGGGGGTTGCAGGACTCAAGTGTCTACAACCTAGCTGGGACATAGATCTGTGATCACAATACTTAACATAGTACTTAGTAGTTAACATTCATTAGTATTTAATCCTTTATTCACATCATAGGTAAAACCCTAATTACAGAGCAACACAGTATTCGACAAGATCTAACATATCCAAGCACTTAACATATAGTAATAGATCAGATCTAGCATTCATTCATATCACTAAGCATTAAACATTCATCCAAAGTAAGCACTAAGAAAATAAATACACAACCATAGCACAAAGCACCATAACACAGGATATACATGGTTCACCCCCATCGTGGGGCTACGTCCACCAACTCTTCTTCTTCTCTTTATTATCTTCTCTCAATCTTCGTACATGCATAGAGCCACAAAACCAACTCCGCATAGGATAGGAGATCTGCGCGCACCTTGCCAGATCATCCTTCCCCGAGTTAGGTCACAGCACGAAGCCTTCTAACACAGTCTTCACACAAGCTTCTTACAATCACTTGCACTTAGCTCTGCAAGTCTCAACACATAGTATGCACAAAGCCTCTAACTCCGCACTAAGACGATTCTACTAGGTCTCTCTTTCTTACATCGCCTATATATCTATTTATACATTACAAATGGGGCCTAAACATGGGTAAACCCATGGGCCGACATCCCATACCTATTACATAAACCCTAAACCCAAAAATCCCTCAAAAGGGGGCGAGATCCCACGATCTCCGCTTCGCCTGGTGCTTCATCTTCGACCAGCCTATCGAAGTCCCAAAAATGGTCAAACACGACCAAGGTTCTCCAAAACTTGGTCAAGGGCCAACGCTATTGTTTTATTCTTCTTCAACACCTTGAGCTTTACGAAGTTTATTTTTCTTTTCACATGAGACCATCATCAACAAATATTTTGCAGCTTTTACATCTTTTGGCACCTCTTCAATTATCTAATTTAGGATTCTATCCTTAGAATTTGATCAATAAGTAGTTTCTTCTAAAAGGAAAACATTCATGAATTCACACAATAACTCTTTATCCCAACATAAATGGATCATGTCCTTTTCAGAACTTTTATTTTTAAAAGCTTGTTCATAGGTTTTGATTTGACATGTCTAGCACAATGTTACTTTTATTGTTATTGCAAATTTAACGCATGGGGTTCGAAATATCACTTATCGACAATCTCAAGGAAAAAATCAGAAATTATCGAGAAAAATAAAGAAACAAAATAATCATTTTTTTTCAATTTTTTAAACATCTAAAGAAAAAACAACATAAAACAAACACATTGCTTCATAAATATGAAAATAAAACTGATATATAATATGTCAAGTGGTACATTACACATCGATATTGAAATATGATATATGTCCCGAGTCATAAGACCTGGCAAGATAATACAAAATCCCATAAAAAAAAAAACGTATCTCATGAGGCATCTAGATACTACAAGCATAATCATAATGCACTTAGAAGAAGGTGTGGCCGAGGATTAGGTTTCCCCCATGATTGAGAAGCTTACATTTCCCATGCTTCTAACTTATTATTGCTTTATTTGCAGGCTTAAGCCCCAATTCTTCCCTATGATCGTTTTTGCTAGCAATATCAAGCATTGAGTTCTTTGCAGTATGGACAGCTTCTAGTGTAATATACCTAGGGTGGTAATATGGGAGGTACCCAATGGGAATGGGGTTAGATATTATTAGTGGAGGTCATTCAATCTAAGGTGGACTAGGTCCACCATGGTATTAAATAAGGCCTGCTATGGTAGCTGAATAGAATAAATGGGTAGTTAGAGATCATAAATGGGCTTTCTAGAAGATACCTTCTCTAGAATGTTCCTAGGAGATAGAGAATTCTATATAAGGAAGTGTAAGCAATTTAATTGGCATAGTGAAGAATATTGTGAATGTACAAGAAAGTATTGCTTGAGGAGTTTTATCCTTACTGAAGGATTAATATATGGTGTTACCCTACCTCAAGGGTTTTCTACATTCTTGTGTTCAATCTTTGATGAATGGTTTTGGTGTTTATTCTTGTTATTTCTGGAGTATATTTGCAGATTTGGTATAGATATATAACATTTGGTATCAGATCTCTTTCCTAGGGAAAGAAGAGAAGGATTTTTGGTTATTTGTTTTAAGAATTTTTTTTCAGAAAAAAGGGCGCGAAGCAGTTCAGGCTCATATATGAGACTTTTTGCTTAGAATTTTGAGAAATTAATTGGATATTTGTATTCCTCTTGGAAAAACCCAATTTAAAAAAAAATCAACCAAAATAGAGTCCGAAAAGTAAATTTGTGAGCATTTTAAATTCAATAGTTTTTCAGTTTTTTTTTCTTCAGAAAAAGCTGCAATTTTTTAAACCCCAGTTTTGTCACAGATTTCTTCCAAGAAAGATGTATTTTAATGGAAAAGATGATGGCCCTAGTATTGAAGAATATATACAACATTGTAATTCATCATGGAAATGGACATGGAAATTTTGTCTACATATTGATTTCAAAGATGATGCTTTAATATGGTGGCAATCATTTGACTATATGGAGTGGATGTTACTTTCCAAGGAAGCCATTGAAAAATTACTTTTAGACAAGTGGTCTCATTCCAAGAGTAAGGATAAAGAATGCACCTAAGGGTTTATTTTTAAGTGGCAAATCTATATTACAGGTTCATGATTGTATTCATAAAGAAAATGTCATTGTTTCTATTAATCGTAGTTGCCAACAAAATCTTATCAATGTTTAGTTGGTTAATATATTACAAGTTCAGGTAAAGAATATTCAAAACAAACAGGTTGTGGGAGAAAATGTTCAAATTTTTAAACATTTGAATCTCAATATGGATAAATATGTGTTTCATTCAAAATTTTATGCTCTATATATGGGTGATGTGGATATTGTTTTGGGATATCCTTGGATGGATTCAGTTGGTACCATTAATATTAATGTGCAAAAGAAGTTTTGAAGTTGTGGTACAAGAAAACTAAAATCACATTGCATGATGTGTCTCTTAGTAAGTCAAGAGGACCCATGAAGACCAACACATAAGTTATTGTAGAATCGAAAGAAGAGTCAAAGGCCGAGTCTACAGAAGGAGAGGAAGCAAAGCCACAAGAATAAAACACTAAAGAAGCTAAGGAGGTCATTGACTCAAAGTCACAAGGGGTTGTAGATTTGAAGAAAAAGGAACCAATTCCTATAGTTGTTGTATATTTACATCCACATCATATAGAGAAACAACAGTCATTAAGGCAAGGGCGTGAGCATCAACACATGTCTGCACCAGCAGGGAACCAGAAAGGAAACCAATCAAGTGGTACATGGAGGGATACCAACACTGCATACAGACATTAGACTCGAGAAAAAATCCCATGGTAACATCGACATGATATGGTGCAAGCTCACGGTGGAAAGGAAGTAGTTGGACATCATGTTTGTCTTCCATTATGATGGATGGATTGGCGTACTTGGTACCAACCGACCAAAATTCTCGGCTGGTCATATTGTATGGTCTCTTCTCATGTTTCAGGCATGAAACATGCTTAATGGGGGTGGAATGTAATATACCTAGGGAGGTAATATGGATGGTAATATGGGAGGCACCCAATGGGAATGGGGTTAGATATTATTAGTGGAGTCCATTCAATGTAAGGTGGACTAGGTCCACCATGGTATTAAATAAGTCTCGCTATGGTAGTTGGATAGAATAAATGGGTAGTTAGAGATAATAAATGGGATTTCTAGAAGATACCTTATTTATAATGTTCCTAGGAGATAGAGAATGGTATATAAGGAAGTGTAAGCAATGCAATTGGCATGGTGAAGAATATTGTGAATGTACAAGAAAGTATTGCTTGAGGAGTTTTATCCTTCCTGAAGGATTAATATATGGTGTTACCCTACCTCAAGAGTTTTCTACATTCTTGTGTTCAATATTTGATGAATGGTTTTGGTGTTTATTCTTGTTATTTATGGAGTATATTTGCAGATATGGTATATATAGATAACATTTAGGGTAGTTGTAGGGAAAATATCCACTTCATGCACTGAGATTTTGGCAAGATGGAATTTCAAGTGGTTGATTCCACCAAACATTTCCATTCCACATAACTTGTAATTAACATTGTTTTATTACCCTCATATGGTTCAACATACTCCTACATTGGGTCAAATTGCTTTGCCATTTTGTAGAGAACTAATTTAATTTTTTAACCGATGGCACAAAACAAGTAAGGAAATTTTGACTCTAGGTCCACACAAAACTTAGAATGTTGCAATTAGAATATCATAGCTACAAAATTGTTAAATATTCCATTCAAAGAGGGAAAGAAGAGGTATATCTAACACAAGAGTTTCATCTTGTTGACCAATATCTTATCATGGTCATTGATAACGGGGATTTTAAAATTGTGAAAATAGAGTCAATATATTGTAAGTATTGGGGGGGAGGATGTGGGGTACAAGGGGTGTTTATAGGTATTATGGGGTATAAAAAGAGGTATTGGTAAAAATAGGGGATATCTAGTAAAAACATAGATTTTTTATTGGAAACATGTATTGGGAGGGGGGTTTCAACAAAAAGGTTTTAGGAGATACTTATAAATATCTGATGAAATTAGAGGTATTATTTAATATCCCACGAACGCATGTGCTATGTCACATGTTCACTGAGTGGAGACCTGATGGTATCTAATGCACATTTAAAACCCCATACTAAATCTTGAAAAACAAAGAAAATAAAGGTTTACATTTTTCTGCATACCTGAGAATATGGATATAGTATATTGGAGTAAATCCCCATTCCACAAATTCTCAGTTGATGGAAATGAAAACTACATATTTCCCATTGTTTCCTTAATGGAAAATGGTCACAATATCCTCACAACTCAATCCCCTTAGTAACTTTTTCAAAATGAGGTTAATAAACCCAAATTTTTTTTTAAGGCAAGTGGGATATTAGGATGGTGATAATTTTCATATGCTCACGATAAATAAGGAAATTATCAGGATAATTCCAAAACTTGAATTTATCGCAATAAATATTAGCAATATTATCGTTGAGTTGAATTTAGGAGATTTTACCACAATAAGTGTAACACTGGTCTAGCAATAATCTTTCCCTAAGTGGAGATTTCAAATCTAAATGCTATAAATAATGATTCCTTTTATTGTAAAGAGTTTGTAAAATCCACATCATCCTATGATTGTCTCCCTTGGTTCTAGAAATAAAGTATGGTATTCAATATTATTCTTCTTTCCCACAAGGATGGGTGAAATATGAAGGTCCTTATTGAAAGCTTCATTGGAGAGTATACAAGTCTATGATGTATTAAATCCCCACAACCATTAAGCAAAGGCACGAGAGTCTTGAAAACAATGTCAAACATCATCTGAATTATAGATCAAGGAAAATTGATTAGATCTTCTTTAAACCTAGAATTCATTCTAGGTTAGAAGATATACTTGGTTGTTGTTTAATTGTACATTATTCATCAACTCTGGTGTTGGATTATAAGTGTTTCATAGGGAAAGAGGATGTATCATGAAATTTTTTAGTCAACAACCCAATCCATGTTGAAGGTTTCTTCAATGGGATTGATTATGAGATTAGGAAGAGTGGAGATTTTGATAGATCACCACTATCTTTTGGTGTTTTCATCATGGATTGCACCTATTAAATATCTTAGTTAGGCTAATGATTTAGATAGCTTATTTACTCTTCAACACCTCAAACACAAATGAAGTGGCACCCTTTGAATTCCTTTACATAGTTTAAATGCTTCTTTACATATCTTTGTCACTTTTAACTCTTAGAAGTGATTCACATTATAGAATAGTCTTGAAATGATCAAAGAGAAATGAAGTAGTCACATGATTATGTGATATCATCAGGCAGTTAGTATGTGATGATGAGTCTAATGTTGGAATTATGAAAACAATCGGTTATGGTAATAATAAAAAATTATTGATAGTAAATATTTGGTAGTTCGTATAATGGAGGCAGTTTGTGAATCAATGTAACCAAAGCAAGTTCTTGAACTAAAGTAACGATCTAACTTATGTTGTATATATCCATGAAGCCCCGAGAGGTATTTGTAAGGTGGGGTAAACTTGATTGTAATCCTATATTGAATAATAAGAGATATTAGTACCTTGCCTCGTGGATGTTTCCTTGACACATTGTCAGGGTTTTACCACGTAAATCTCGTGTGTTATCTGAGTGGTTGTTTTGTCTCTATTGTCATATTTCTTTCATTTAATTATTGTTTCGGGATATAAATCCCAACAAGTGGTATCAGAGCGACAATTTTTTGGTTTGTGGAAGGAAGAGGAGGAGAGAAAATGAAGAAAACCCTAGCCGCCATTCGAGTTTCAACGTACCCGATGAGAAATTGAGGATAAGAGACATGAAAGGGAGTCCATCTGGTTATTGGTTCATTGCATGTGCAAAGAAGTTAGTTTGTTGGTCGTTTCACGCTCTGAGACAAGTATTGGAGATAGCCTCCTATCTGACATGCATAGAGGAAGAGAAGTAAGGAAATTTCTAAGCGTTGAACGTGTTGCTCATTGTGGAGGAGAAAGGAAGTAGAGTACTTGCTCATGAGGGTTTGCAAGTTTTTGAAGGGAACCAAGGCATCACCCACCTGTCATAATATTTGAAGGAGCCTGATCGAATCCAAGAAGAGGAATGCCATAGAGGTACAATTGATTTGTTCGCATGCAAGAAAAGAGGCGTTGCCCCATTTGTATGCAAGGCGTCGGTTAATTTTCATGTTTTTTGGAGGAAGAGCTGTTGGTTTTAGGTTGATTGGAGACCAATGATTTTGTAAAATCTCCTAAAAGAAATGATAACAGAGATCGAATATGAGGTCGAGTGGAGACCAATTGTTGTGGAAGAGTAGCTCGTGGAGGTACAAGTTATTTTCTTTGGAATCATAATTTGAAAAAATAAAATTTTTCCAAGATATATTTAAAAAAGAAAAGAAAAGAGTATGCTTAAAATTTTATATTCACGGATGGAGCAGTTGAGTGGAAATATATTTTTTTTAAAATCAAATTGATATTTGAAAAGCAGATATATATTTTTCAAAAACATCAAATTGATATTTGAAGAGGGAGCCCATGTGTAGAGAACCAATGACAAAGAGGTCAATGCTAAATTCGATGTTGAAAAAGTTTAATGGTAAAATTAACTTCGAATTGTGGAAACTTAAAATGCGATATTTGTTAGAAATTGTTAACATTAGCAAGAGCAGTGATGGTGGAGTCATCATTAAAGAAAGAATATATATATATAATTTACCTTGGAGTTGTAAACTTATTGATTGCATGTAAATGGGCATACGATTGTAATACTTGGATATGCATGCACACCCCTAGTTTATTGGGTCACCTATGAAAATTCTAGACATAGATTTAGGTAGATTGAAGATGTGGGGGGCATGCATGTTGGGCTAATCTTGACTCGGTAAAAGAGTCAAGGAGTTAAATTTTTTTTTTAGGTAAAAACATGTGGCTTTTCGGGTCCATGTTTGTTGGCTAACCCGTGGTATTGTGTCCATGGATTGCATGTAATGAAGCCTATAAAAGGCTTGGTGAAATCCATTGTAAATGGGCTTGGAGATGAGCGATGAAGGCTTACTTATGGGCCTGGAGGTGAGAAGTAAAGACTTACTTTGTCAACTTGGCCATAATGGGTCAAAGGAATGTTCATGTTAAGGCAGAGCATTCAAACTTCATTGTAAGGTACCTGGTGGTGAGCGAAAAAAGTTCACATGTGTCGTCTTGGCTAGTTTTTTGGTCAAGGTTTTTTTTTCAAATGCAAAATTCAAGGTGGAGCAGTGTGTTCAGTTTAGAAAGGTGGGTCTATAGAAAGGATGACGTGTTTAAATTTTTGTAGAACAATGTTAGGTCAATCATGTATTTTGAGAATAGATGATGGAGGCAGGTTCATATTTGTGGATTTTCAAGGAAGCTGGGATCGAAGCGACATGCTTAGTAATGCCAAGTTGTAGAAAGTGTTGTGGGAAGAAGCAGTTGTGTTATCTAGTAAATCGATCACGATCAGTTGCAAAAAGACTGGAAGATTTCAGAAGAGGTATGAATAGGTCATCTGGTGATTATTCAAATATGAAATTATTTGGTTGTGATGCTTATGTTTTTATCATCATTCTAAGTAGGACCCATATCAAACAGGTACATTTGTGTTATGGTGATGATGTTAAGGTATGTAGATTGCGAGATCCTACTGCCCACAAAATCATCATGATTAGAGATGCATTGTTTGATGAATCTCCTTTTATAAATCAAACATAGTAAAAGATGAAAGGTACAAAGCATGGATGGTAATAGAAGGGTATTTGGAAGGTATTGATTTCCATGAAAGTTTCTCACCAGTTGCTAAGCTTGTTTCTATTCATGTTCTGTTAGCACTAGTTGTGTTACTTGATATTGAGTTAGTAAAAATAGATGTTAAAATTGTTTTACATGGAGTTTTTTGGATAAGGAGATGTATATGGAACAACCAGAAAGGTTAGTTCACGATCAAAACAAAAGATTTGTTTTCAAACTCATGAATCAATGTATGGCCTAAGGTAACCAGAAAATGGTACAAGATGTTTGATTCCTTCATGGTTAGCCAAATTTTACAAGAAGTGAGTATAACCATTGTGTTTATGGTATATTTATTATCTTGGCGTTAAATGTTATGCTTGTGGCAAACACAAGCATGTTTCATATCAATAGGTTGGATTTGTTGGTTAGGACATTTGATATGAAGGATATAGGGATAGTGAAACAAATCTTGGGCATGGAAATACATAGAGATAGGAAAGATGGAAAGCTTTGGTTATCGCAATAGAAGTATGTGGTGAATATACAGAGGAAATTCAATATGAATAATGTGAAACTGGTAAATCCCTTTGGCTTTCCATTGTAAGTTTTCTTCAGGTTTATGTCCTAACTAATGAAGAAGAAAATGGTTATACGTCTCATGTATCATATGCTAGTAGGAAGTTTGATGTATGTGATGAAATGGTTAGTATTTCACATGAAGTTGGTGTTGTCAGTAGACACATGGGAAAACCGGGTGAAGAGCATAGAAATGGGTGTTGATGATTGCAATCAGAATGTTTAAATATTTCACATGTAGTTGTTGTTGTTATTCAACACATGGAAAAACCAGATGAAGAGCATGGAAATAGGTGCTTCACTATCTTATAATCACATAACCATAAGTATCACCTATAGTGGTTGCAGTGATTTAGTCTGTGGTTATGATTCAGGAGATTTGGACTAGAGGAGACCTACCTCAGGTTATGTCTTGCAAGAATGCAAGGATCTATTGGGTAAGTTTGGACAAGTACAAGATAAGGTGTTATGTGGTGGTCAAAGCATTGTGCATTTGATTAACAATCCAACGTATTAAAATGGGACAATGCATCGTTGATCCAGAATCTTTTCATCGTACTTATAAAGAATTGTATTAAATGAGAATAAATTAAAGTGCACCATTAAGAAGGGGAAAAAAAAATGAAGAGACAGAAGAATCAGATCTGAACAAAAAAACTTGATAACATATTTCGTCCCTGGTGGAATACGTCTCCGGGTCCTGTTCTCAAATGAATAGGCTCTTTCAGTAACTCAACAAAAGAATTTTGAAAATACATAAATATACCTCATTCTAAAATCAAGCTGCAAAAATAATGCTTAGATCAGAAAACATACATCACCACTGAATTCGTGGCGTCGAATTACCCAAAAATGATTGTCTCCACACCTCGATCCATCTCTGGCACTCCCAAGCCCAAGAAGAATTTTTTCTCGGTTTTCATGCCCTCTGCAACCTACAATGATGATAGACCTTGTCTCATAATTCGTGCTCGCATTTGGATGACCGCGCCTCCCCCTTCCAGCTAGGTGGAACTTGACTTAAATAACAAAGCGGTGGATGAATTTACCAACGGGTTCCGTTGGCAAGTTGGTTGTTGGCGTTATTATTAAAATGTTAATGTGGGGGGAGGTCCCGTGGTCAAACTCGTGGGACTCCCTTTTGGACCATTGGTTATAAACCCTGCTAAGTTTGGATATCGACTTCTATTGTTGGTTGATGTGCTAGATATGGCGGACCTCTGCCAGATTTGGCGGGGTCCTACCTTATATATATATATATATATTTTCGGTTACAGGCCCTCCTTGGGCATTTCGGGGGTGCCATGTGTCACCCGCTGATTGGGCCACATGGAATCCATTGATTGCTCCACCTGTTCGTTGATTTCAATGCTTTGTCAATATGTACATGATACGTGGTACTTCTTGGGTGGTGTCACATGGTGTTTCCTGGGGGTGCCACATGGCATTTTTCTATTGGCCCACATAGACCCTTGAAAAGCGAATTGGCAGGTGACAAGTGGAAGCCTCTGGTGGTACCACATGGCATGCTAACATTAGCAGTTGTCATGCTAAAGTCATCTTGCCATGCCATCTGCTAACGTCATGCTGACATCAACAATATGGGAGATGATGTGGCCCTTGTTGACTTGCCTTGTTTGACCACAACTTTCACCACGAATATATTTCAAACCGTAACTCTGTTTGACGAGTCGTTTGTGTCGTTATAAATATTGCGACGTGCTATTCATGATCATGTCATTTTCAATGAGTTTTGGGAACTTTGATTTTTTTCCCTTTATCTGTCTGTTGAAGCCATTCTTAGCGTTCTGAGTTGTCTCTGTGAGTTCTGAGTTGTTCTTTTCCTTCTCTGGATCCTTTTTGGATCACACCTTCCCACTGAGAGATTTTTGGACTGCCAAAAGATTTCATCAATCAATAGGTAAGTGAGGGAAGAGTCCCCTCACTTTGTCCTTCTCGATCCACTTTTCCTTGCTTGGATGTTTTCTTTTTAAGCCTACTCGAAGATAATCAACATCACCCCTACGTGAAGTCCTCATCCTCATGTCTAGGATGATATCTTTTTGTATCTCATCCAAGTACTCAGGTGCAAAATCATCAAATGATGGTATTGAAACTTCCTCGTCTTGATCCATGATCATGGGAGGCTAAAAAAGTTTCAAGTTCTCAACGTTCAGAACTGAGTAAATCTAAATATAAGGTGGAAGATCAAGATGAAAGCATTGATACCACTTTTCTCCAAGATAATGAAGGGTCCATAACGAATGGGCTTGAGTTTCTTGCCTTCACCCTTCAATCTCTCCTTGCTGATGTGAAGCCATACCCGGTCTCCAACCTGAAACTGATGATCAACCCTATGCTTATCATGTCAAGATTTATACTGTGCTTGAATTTTGTCCAACTATTCCTGGACTGCCTGGTGTATTTGCTGAATCCTCTTAATGAACTTGCAGGCTCTGTCCTTTGTTCATTCTTCATTCACATCGGCATCTCCCCCGTACATCAAGTCCAAAGGAACCTTTGGTAGGTACCCAAAACATGTCTCAAAAGGTGAACTCTGAGTGGATGAATGTAAAGCTCAGTTGTATGCATGTTGTACATTGGGTATCTATTCATCCCATAACTTGGGACACTTGTTGCAGTAGCCTTGAAGAAAAAGTACCATTTTTCGGCTTACCACCTTGTTGTGTTTGTTTCATCACTTGGGTGAGAAAAACAAGGGCACTTGCATGTCTAGTTGGGCCTGCTAGAAAAGACAGAGGTTAGTGCATGAGTTAAACAATCCAAGCACATGAAATAAACAAGTAAACAAACTAAAAACAATTAAGGAAATATAACTAGAATGCATAAAAAACTTTGAACCAAAAACAATCAACCAATGACCAAGATTATGCCACCAATGGATAACTATGTTAGTTGGAAAAACACCATAGGGAAATGAGGAAT
>ML826612.1:7839-22401 GCA_009831015.1 Picea engelmannii
AGAAACAAAATGTGATTTGTGTTGCTAGTTTCATACAATGCTTTAAGCATTGTCCATGTTGCAGCAGAAGTTGTAGCGTCTCTAATATGTGGAATTATGCTATCTTTAACTGACATGCGCAACAATACCTTTGCCTTGTTTTCGCGATTCTCCCAATCTTGGATCTGTGTTGTTGTCGCACCTGCAGCCGCATCAGGTTTCAGTTCAGTTCCCTTCGCAATGTTCCAGACACCATAGCCTTTCATGAGCGTCTGCATCTTGAATTTCCAGTTAATGAAATTCGAGCCATCTAACTTGTTGGCTTCGTTGAGGTAGGTCTCTGCCAGCGGATTCACCATCACTGCAATTTAGTCTCTACAAGTAAATCACCAAGGATATGCTACTTTTTGTCGAGTTTTCTCCTGTGCTGAGCAGTCCGTCGCTCTGTCTTCGGATCCACTGATCCAAATCTACCTCTGTTCTCAACTTAAATCATGCATGCATGCATCCACCTCAAGATTCAATGCTCACTCAAATCATGTTTTGAGGTAAACCACGGCTTCTTCCTAGCCCTCGATTCTACCAATGAACGAGGCTCGAGCCACTTCACTCCCTCACTAGCCCACGGAGATTTCTGTCAACAAACCTCAATGCACACTTCTTCTTTCAGAAATTACAGATCCGATTTGGTAGAAAAATGTTCTTGCACCTCAGACCTTCAGTGTCACTCGCCCACTACTAAAAAAAACAGTCGGATCCTCTGGTTCACAGAGCTCAGTCCACTTCTCCAAGAAAACGAATGTTTCTCATGCTATCAACGCATCCTGCGTAGACACAGGGATTTCCGCACCTAACCCAGCCAATAGAGTGCGACGAGTCCGCACCTGACCCAACCAATAGAGTGCGTGAGTCCGCACCTCTCGATGCACTACGGCTGCGGGAATTTTTAAAGATGTCTGCACTGTAAAATGCAGTTGGATTGCGGAAATCCGAGGTTTTCAAAGACGCGGAAAGTTTCAGTAGTATGTCGCCCCACCATTCAAGAGGAGGGTTCTGTGGACCTCTAGAAATTTTTGCAGCTCACTTCGTGGCTCTGATACCAAGATAAAATATGCGAAACAAACACACGGTGAGGCTACACTCACTTCTCTATTATTCAATGAAGACTCATTACATCAATATATAGGAAAAGACTCTATTGAGTCGGTTACAAGCAAACCACAGACAACTAGACTCTACAGACAATGAACTACGAACGACTCTTAGAACTGATGCTTACAACTCATTATTACTCCATTATTTCCAAGTAGATAGACCAGATGCTTGTGCACTTATCCACCTACACTAAGCAATTATTTGAAAGTGTCGAAGATGGGACGAGTCCGACAAATGCAAACGTTGAGGAGGAAAAAAAAGTCTAACAAATAGAGTACATCCTTTTATATGACAAGTGACCAACATTTTTCAACATAATATCAATTGTTGTCAATGATTATGTCACACACTGTGTCAAAGTATTTATAAATCTGTCAGCAAAAATACTTAACAAATTCCCTTTTATATATTTAAGATATTTTTACTTCATTGTCATCCGTAATACAAGACAACCATTAACTAAGTTATCAAAACGATGGACATTTCAAATAAGTTTTACATTTTATATAAGTATGTGTACTCTCTATGTCGTCGGGAGTAGGTTTTAGTAACTATAAACAACATAACCATTAAATAAATTATTAAAACAATATGTATTTCAAATGCTTATTGTGTTGTTTCCGCCCATTACATTTAATAAAAAATAAACAAATAAGTTTAACTAAACTTTGTATACTTTGCCCAAACCAATTGCCATCATGTTCAAATTTATGAATTTTATGCCAAATTACACCCGTTCTGTGAAAAAAATGTTGCTGTCTGGAGCAAACTACCCCAGGTTCATGCACAAGTTTGGATGGCTGACGACTGTTCGTACAGATCAGAAATCGACAGGAACACAGAAGAGTTTATCTCGAGTTTTTGTCAGCAGATCTTTCAAATTTTTATCAGAAAGATCCGCCTGTAGATTGACATTAATTGTGGTTGATGTGTATAGCCGTCACCTCCACAGCGTCCAAGCCCGAGTGGCCCAACTACTCTGAAATCTATGAATACACCGTCCTTGTTTCTTTGACAGATCAATGAATAGGAAATCCAATTTGTATCACAGATCTACATCAGAATCAAATAAATATGTGAAGTACGGAAGGTTTAATTGAAGAGCATATTTTGAGTTAAAGATTTTATGAAATGAAGATTATTTTGGGGGATATTTTTCAGAAATCTGGTGAGAAATTGTTGGACTTGTAGATTTAAGTGATTATTTCTGTAAAATCAGAGTGTCCTGAAATTTTTTAACATGCTGAATTTATTTTTGTATTCAAAAATAAATTTTGAGCAATAAAAAATAGTAATTTGTGTAAATTTATATTACCCAATTCCTACTAAAAAACTGTTTAGTAGAACTACTGACCAACTCATTTTTTTAAAAACAAATTATTTTATTTTTATAAATTGGTGGTTAATTGTCACCTCCAACTACGGCAAATGAGTCACTTCACAGTCTTCGACAAATAAAAAAATAGAATTTAAAGGGGCACCAGTACATTTTACTTTCTGGTTTGT
Source organism: Picea engelmannii (assembly GCA_009831015.1). Classification (NCBI taxonomy): domain Eukaryota; kingdom Viridiplantae; phylum Streptophyta; class Pinopsida; order Pinales; family Pinaceae; genus Picea; species Picea engelmannii. The sequence goes on from ML826612.1 coordinate 10,480, forward strand.
GGGTTTTGGAGATATATTTGATCACTTAGTCGTGGTGTTCTTGGCTTTGCAGAGGCTTTATAACATGAAGCAGTAATCCCTGCTTAAGCAAATTTTTGACAGCAACCTCAATGGTATTTGGCTTTGCAGAGGCTTCATAACATGAAGCAGTAATCCCTGCTTAAGCAAATCTTTGACAGCAACCTCAATGGTATTGGAGTGGCAACATTCTCTGCTGGGTGCTGTTTGGATTTGGTTAAGCAGGATTACTTCTTCACTTTGAAGAGTGTAACCGAGTATGAATCTCTTGCTGGGTTTAAATCCAAGATAGCTTGGTCACACACCACTTGCCCTTTTTTTGATGTCTCATACAACGCCAGTGAAAAAACAATTTCTGTGTGTATTCCTGTAACCTGTGAAATCTGTGAATACTTTGTGGAAATTTATTTATAACGTGAGTTTTTCTGGGCTCATTCTGCTCATTTTTGCTTGCAGCTTTAGATTCTATGAGTGAAGTTTGTTTCAGCGTGCAAACAGGGGAAAATAAGTTCTCAATCCGTGGAAAAGATTTTATTATGCAGACCGGATATATCTTAAGTATGATTTCCTCATTTTGAGCAGATTTCTGCAACACGAATATGGTTTTATGTTTTGTAGTTTCATCTATGGTTGGTTTAGATTAAATTTCGTGGTCTGAATTTTTGCAGAAAGCTCATAGTATTTTTTGCCATGGAATGTTGCACCCAGAGTAGCTACTGTTCATTATGATAGAGTTGTTGTAATTTTCTTACCTTAGCAGTTCATTATGATAGAGATGTTGTAATTTTCTCACCTGTCCAGTTCAAAAAAATTATAATATTTATAACGAATAATAGTAATATTATATATCTTAATCAAGTACAGATATGAATAGAAATAATCATTATATGAAAGATACGAAGTTTTGATATATGCATAATATAAAAACTGATAAAAACTCTTATATAAAAGGAGATCTAATTTATACATAAATAGAAATACTAAATATTATAAATATGATATTTACATAAAAAAAAATATTGTTACTTCTCTTTTCATATGTCTAGATCTATCTTAAATGATTAAAAATGTATTTGATAAATCTAGAATTAAAATAGTTCTAAGCTGATATTTAGACTGTACCAACATGCTGTGTTTGGAATATGGAGAAGCTATTGAAGAATAGCGTGGCAGGGTCAAATGCCAACTTTTCCAATGGTTATATTCGGAGGGGTTTACTGTTCAAAACACTACATTGTAAGAATCTTACGCAAAGGCACTGAGCCCTATGTTGGATATCTGGATAGATTGGAATGGCAGGACCCTCTTAAATATTTCACTGAGCCCTATGTTGGATAGCTGGATAGATTAGAATGGCAGTGGCAGGACCCTCTTAAATATTTATGTTGAAGGTATTTTTTTAGTGTTAGGTTTGGTAGAAAACCTGTTGATAGGTTTTTTAAAACTTTTTTTATCTTTTCATATCAGAAACCAATAAACCATCTACTTTACATAAAAAACCATTACACAAAGTAATTGATCGTTGACTTCTGTACTAAATGTGCATGGGAAATCCATCACACTACAGAGAAGGCCCGGCGAGTCGATCAAATTTAAAATAGAATTGCAATCAAACAAGATAGGGCCCTCGTGCTCGGTCTGTCTGTTTAAGTCCGCAGGTTTTTTATATGCAGGCGGATTTCAAAAACCCTTTCAACAAAATAAACTCCAATTTATAGTCACTTTACCTCCGGATAGAATACTCATCCATCCTTATCCCTTTGACACTGGGAAGCACTGCATTGGACTGCTATATAAGTAAAGGCATAAGAATTGAATATGGAATTCTCGCGAGTAAAAATGGCGACTGTGAAGGCAAAAATGCAGAAGAGAGCGGAGGATCATTTCAGAGCCCGCGATGTGAAAAAGGGGATTGAGCGTCTGGATAGGAGATCGGCCAGCGGCATCGACGGTTCACCCAAGAAGGGAGGCCATGGCGGGAAGTTTACCTGGGGCGGGTTTCGATCCTCTGACCCCCCTTACTCTCAGCCCGCCCTTGACGAGAAGGATCCCAACTACGTGGATAGGGATGATTAGGAGGAAGAAGCCCAATGTCTAAATTTATACGAAATTATTATTTTTGTGATATAAATTTATACGAAATTATTATTTTTGAAGCTCAATTTTAATGTTTAACCAAAAATGTCTAAATTAATCTTGCAATACAATGAACATCAAATTTATTCATGATAACAACAAACCTATCCTGCCCCAATTGTTTTACCAAAAATGTTTAAATTAATCTTGCAATACAATGAACACCAAATTTATTTATGAATGTTGTTTAAAATTTAGACCAAAAAAATCTAAATTAATTTTACAATACAATGAACATCAAATTTATTTATTTATGAATATTAATTAAAAATAAAACTAAAAGATCTAAAAATATAATGAACATTAAATTTATTTATAAATGTTCATTAAAATTGAAATAAAAAATGTCTAAATTAATCTCACACTACATGAAAACCAAATTTATTTATGAATGTTCATTAAAATTGAATATTATTGATTTCACAACAATGCTAATGTTTGGTCTAAAATAACTAAATGACTCGTTATTTTAATATGAAGACCTATTAAAATAAAAATATTATATTAATATGAAAAACTTTTAATTTATTTATGAATGTTTATTAAAATTGAATATTATTGATTTCACAACCATGCTAATTTTTGGTAAAAAAAATAGATGATTCATTATTTTAATATGAAGGCTTATTAAAATAAAAATATTATATTAATATAAAAAAATTTAAATGAATATACATAATTAAAGATTTTTTTACATTATTATATTTTAGTAAAGTATAAAAATATATGTTATTAATTTTTTCTAAAAATAAATGGTTTACTTCATAATTTACATTTTATTCCCAAAAAAAACTCACAGCATGCTAACTAACTGTTAAAACTTATACATTTTCATATAAAAACATTAACTCACAGCATGATAACTAACTGTTAAAACTTATACGTTTTAATATAAAAACATTTTCACAAAGGGTTAGATAAAAAGTTAAAAAAAATATTGATAACATAAATTTATTTTTAATATCAATAACATATTAAAAATTAGTAATTAATATGATGACTTACTATAAAAACCTATACACTTTAACATAAAAACATTTTTTACTTAAAAATTGAGTTGGATAGAAAGTTACACTAACATAAAAACACTTTTTTACTAAAGATTGACTCGAATAGAAAGTTAAAAAAAACATTTATAACATAAATGTCTTTTTAATATCAATAACATATTAAAACTAGCCATTGTTTTGGATAGTGCAAAAGACAAAAAAAATTTAAAAAGAATTGTTGCATGTTAAATGTAATATTGTGTAGATTTATATTTTACAATTAGTGTTAATCAAATATCTTAATTTATTCTACAATTAGTGTTAATCAAATATCTTAATTTATTTTACAGCTAGATGTTAATGTATAAAACAAGGTTTCATATTCCTTTCATGTTTAGTGTCGAGGGGTACTATTTTATTACTTAAGGGAATCATGAAGATTTAATTATTATGTTGAAGGCATATCTTAGGGTTAGGTTTTCATCAAAATCACCTGCTTTGTTCATGTATCAACTGTCCACCTATGACACCAGTTTTCACATATTAGTTATGACATCGGTTTTCACAAGTACTTCAGAAGTATGTTAGGTTGACATGTTTTCAAAAACCACCATCTTTGTCTGTCCACCTATCAATTATGACACTAGTTTTCACAGGCATGTCAGGGTCAAGTCCGATCAAGCGAAGCCAAACCTCGAAATAATAAACAATTCCATGGAACACTAACGGCAGTAGCAAAGTCGGTGGCCTTACCAAGAAACTCAGGCTCTAGCACAACTTCGAAATAATAAACAATTCCATAGAACACCATTGGCAGCAACAAAGTCGATGGCCTTACCAAGAAACTCAGGTTCTAGCACTGCCAAATTTAATGGTTTTTGCGGATATAACAAGGCTTCAACTCCTTTATCACTAGCATAGAAGCTATGTTCTCGCTCATCCTTTGTTTACAAAAGAGCTACAACCCAAAGTTTGAGGCCCTTCACAAGGGTTTTTGGATTGACTGCTAGCTTGTATATAATGGAGGAAGTTGGATCATTTGTTCGGGGCAATGTTTATCTTAACGGAGTCGTCGTTCTCACGCTTGACCGGTCGAAAGCCCAATTTCATTCTTCATCCTGGACATAATAATAATAATAATAATAATAATAATCTATTTTTAAGGTCACGGCCAAGCCAACACACCAAATTGGTGTATGAGACCCCCTTGTTTGTGGGACAAGGGACCCCCCTTCGCCCAGCGATTTGACTAGTAAAGTCTACGAAGGTATACATACCCTACCCCCCTCTAGATTTGAACCTGTGACCTCTTAAGAGGAAACACATGTTCTTAACCATTAGGCCCACTCAAGATGTATAAACGTGGAATTGCTATTCCCTGACCATTACTGAGCTGAGATACCGTTACTGATCATTGCTCTGTTTTTCATTCATTCTTTCCGGTTGCCTGTTTATATTTGTGCTACTTCTTTCCCACTACCGTCAACATGCATTTATTGCCACCGTAGAGGCGAAATAGTTGATCTGATCGATCTATCGCTCCTAACCACTACAATATAGAATCTGGTATGGGTTGAAGTAGCACCTCTCCCTATCGCGGTTGTCGCTGCTTCTTTTAGGTTCCATTGCAATGGCCAACTGAGGTGATATTTCAACCCCTAACAGGTTCCATTAGGGTTGAGATTAAATTAATTTGCTGCAAGCTGGAGAGTTGAAGGGTGGAAAACTTACAGGGTTTGATTGCTTCGGCTTAATTGTACATTCAATGTGGATTTCAAATTCATGGTATTGATTCATAGTTATTTTGTTACAATCTCTAACTTTATTTCCTTCCCAGATTTAATCCGCAACCTGGATATAGAGAAAGTTGTCCCATTAAGGCCTTTGTAGGGTTGGGGATTAAATTGCTCAAAAATTGAAATTGGACTTGATTTGCAGTGTTTTATTTACAGAGGAATTTTTTTCTAATGTTGGATCAAATGCGGACTCCACCGGAACGACTGTGGGGGGAGAAGAATATTGCTAATTGCCATTGGAACGATTTCAGTGTAAGACCAAAGCCATCTACTTATTTTATTTTTCTCTCTTTTTTAATTGTTACAACTTATATCAAATGAATTACTGCTTCTTTTAGGTTCCATTGCAATGGCCAACTGAGGTGATATTTCAACCTCTAACAGGGTCCATTAGGGTTGAGATTAAATTAATTTGTTGCAAGTTGGAGAGCTGAAGGGTGGAAAACTTACAGAGTTTTATTGCTTCGGCTTAATTGTACATTCAATGTGGATTTCAAATTCATGGTATTGATTCATAGTTATTTTGTTACAATCTCTAACTTTATCTCCTTGCCAGATTTAATCCACAACCCGGATATAGAGAAAGTTGTTCCATTAAGACCTTTGTAGGGTTGGGGATTAAATTGCTCAGAAATTGAAATTGGACTTGATTTGCAGTGTTTTATTTGCAAAGGAATTTTTTTCTAATGTTGGATCAAATGTGGACTCCACTAGAACGACTGTGTGGGGAGAATAATATTGCTAATTGCCATTGGAACGATTTCAGTGTAAGACCAAAGCTATCTACTTATTTTATTTTTCTCTCTTTTTTAATTGTTACAACTTATATCAAATGAATTATTTGCTTGAGTCGAATTGAAATTCTCTGGACTCGGTACCTTTGGGGATTTTGAGCTAAACCCTGGACAGGAATGCCATGAAAATTAAACATATTGATAATACTTCCTTAAAAAGTGCAAGTGGGTGCCCATGGTTTCCGCTTATTCTCACTTATGTATGGGCTACAAGTAACAATATTTGTTTTTTAGAAACTACCTTTTTTGAGTTGGAGTGGGTCAATCTTCTTGCTTTAGGTATATCCATACCCAATGTGCTGAGAATGGAACTTATAGGGATAGTGGTAAACTCCCACTGATACACAGTCGAATGAATCACATCTCAACCTACTCTACACGTAGCATTATTATTTCCCCACTTTTGATACCACTACTATCAACATGCATGCATACCCTTGGAGATGCAAAAGCTGACTTGTTCTGAGGGATCACTCCCAACCACAACTATGTTGGCCAACCACTCTGGAGTCTGGTAATGGGCTGAAGTAGCATCTCTGGATGCCTTGGTAGCTTCTGCTTATAGCTATGTTGCAAGACAAATGAGGCATCTTTTCATGTTTCAACCCTTACCACAGTCCCCATATCGTTCAGATTAGATTAAATTTGCAGCAAGCTAGAAAGATGGTTGGCTTACATGCTTTTAATCATGCACGAGTGTGCATCTCAAATTCATGATTGTAGCGTGTGATTCATAGTCATACTTGTATATGAAAGACAAGTGGAAATTTCCAAGCCCATGGTTTGGAGAATACTAGATCCATGAATTCTTACAAAGGTAAGAGGGGAGATTAAAATACATCCCCTTCTGAAAAGATAATAAGGTCTTGATGTTCCCTTTCCATGGAGCATGACCAACACCAAGAGAGATCAAGCAATGGATACCAAGAATTAGGCTTTGAGTAACCTTCTGGAGATCACTTTCTCTCGTGACCAACACCAAAGAGAGATCAAGCACTGGATCCCCAAGAATTAGGCTTTGATTAACCTTGTGGAGATCAATCTCTCCCAACCAAAATTTGCAGCTTCATCTCTTGTGCAGATGTAATCCCCAATCTACACATAGTGGTGATAACAATTTTGTAGGGCTAGGGATTAAATGACACAGAAGTTTACTTTACTCGCTAGGTTTTATTTCCAAAATAATTTTCTTCTAATATTGAATGGAATGTTGAATCCACCGGAACACAACGCATCTCCAGAAATGATGGGTGAGGTTTGTTTATGTTGTAAGTTTTGAAAGGGTGATTGTGTGGTGAGAAGAATTAGAGGAAATTGCCAATCGCCATTGATTGAGAAAACCCTTTTACTTTATTGGCAAGCAATATTGTTTATCTATATTTTCCTTTTCCTTGGTTTGTAATAGAGATATGCTACCTATAAGTTGTGAGTAATTTATTTTTAGGCATCCATGGTTGATTTGATATCCTGGTCATTGAAAAGATGGACTTGGAGTTTACTGAGTGCACATTGAGTATCTAAGAAGCATAGAGATAGGCAAATCTTCAGTTTGGAGGAACTCACAATTTCATGGAGGTGACTATGAGGGTAACTTAGTACGATTAAGGTGGGCCCGATGTGATCCAGGTGGATATCGGCGGCCACCCGCCTTTTCCATCTGGCTCAAAACAATTTTCTAGCAATTTTGACAATTTACTATTTTTAGCAGTTTTTAACTTCCGGGGCCATTTTGAGGTCCTAACCGATGTTTTTTGCAAAAACTGGGAGAAACATGGTTCGATGTTGCTCACCCAAAAGTTGTAGTGCTCGGATAGATCTTTCCAACGAGCTATCGAGCGCCCCAAACAAAGATCGTATGTAAAATTTACGCCCCTGGGAAGTTAACGTATCAACTACCCCGATCGGGGCCCACAAACCTTTTGGATTTTCATCTTTCGGGGTTAGGTTTTTGGATTTTACTTATGTTAAAAAGGCCCTTAGAGCCTCATTGTAATAATTATAATTTTGCAAACGCGAGTAGTCGTCACATCTCTTCTCAGAGATAAGTTGTCACCATTCTAGTGAGTCTTTCACTCTGTATTTTTACAGTCTCTGTACATTTATTTCATTAATAGAAATCGTGTATTATTGTATCTCTGTGTTTATGGTTGCATCTCTGATACATTTATGTTATATTGTTGGATATCCGATATATCTCTGTATGTTTCTTTATTATATCTCCACTCTCATTTTGTGCCGAAATAATCCAGATCAGTGGTTTCAGAGCAGGTTGCTCTTGATCGTTTGTCATTGCATGTCCCCGACAAGGTCTGAGTATAGTAAGTTGGGTCTCGAGCTTGTCTCTCTTGAGGAAAATCGCTCTCGCACACCCAAGAAACCCTCAATGACGGAAGAAAAGAAAAACGATGGAGCAAATGATCCTATTAGTTTGTTGCTTGAGCAAGCTCTCACGCGACAGAGGGACGAAATGATGGAAAATTTTCCCCACATCCTTCAACGCCTTCTGATAACATCAGGCACATCTTCATCAAGCGACCACTTTGGAGGCACCTCGCCTTTTAAGGTACATGTCAATTTTGATATTCCCGTATTTGAAGGTCAGATAGATGCAGATGCCCTAGACAAATGGTTAAATTTTTTAGAAGGTTATTTCTCTGTTCATAATTTTTCCAACAGAGAAAAGATCACCTTCGCACTCCTTAAATCTCTCCCCCATGTCGAACATTTGTGGGAAACTTACTGGGAGCAGAGTTCCACAGAGGAGTCTGGAATATATGGGGTCAAGTCCACTTGAGATTTTTTTGTGGATGCTGTAAAGGAACAATATTACCCTGTTGGAAAGATGTTGACCAGTACATGAGATGGATCACACTGCAGCAAGAGAGGAGCCAAGCAGTTTCAGAGTTCACCAATACCTTCCATACCTTGCGCACCAAGCTGGGTATCAAAGACTCTGAATGACATTTGGTTCTGAAATACCGTGGAGCTCTACAAAGATACATCCAAACTGAAATGGATTTTCTGGACATCTCATCACTCGATACTGCTTGTCGATATGTTAAAATCGAGGAAAAATTTAAGCACCAGAACAAACAGGAGTTCAGATCTGCAAATCCGCAACAACCAAAGTATGACAAAGACGGCCCTAACAAACAGTCTCTCGAAAACCCGTCCAAGCCACAGGAAAAGAAGGGTCACGAGAAGACAAAGAAGGACACCGGAAAATGGTGTGATTTCCACAAAAGCCCCTGGCACAATACCGATGAATGTCGCTCAAAACAGTCATTGGTGGCCGAGATCAAAGACAAAGAGCTGAACCCTTATTCAAAATCTGATCCTAAAAATAATGGTAAGGGACAGATCATTGACGCAGACCCCACTGCTATTGCCGCGACCATAACAATTCAACTAGAAGAACCAACAGATCCTGAAGAGGGGGAGTGTCTTTTTCATTCACAGATGTGGGTGAAGGGGACCCCATTGCATTTTATTGTTGATAGCAGAATCCAGAAGAACCTCATCTTAGCATAGGTCATTAAACAGTTGGGATTGTCGACAACACCACACCCGCAACCATACAACATCGGGTGGCTTCGCCAAGGACGAGATCTTCGTGTCAGTCAACAGTGTCAATTGTCATACGACATCCAACCCTTCCAGGATGATGTATTATGTGATGTCGCCCCACTGGATGTTTGTGATGTTCTCTTGGGCCAACCATATATGTGGAGACGCCATGTTGTTTATAAGTCTCGACCCCATAGTGTCATTGTTTCTCTGGGGGGTCATCTCTACAGAATACCAGAGGTAGTTTCGACTATTGTTCCATCCGAACAATGTCGAAATGTAGTATCTCATACTACAAAATTCAGTTTTTCTCTCTCCCCCGGGAACTCAATGCAATGGAGACCATTGCTTCCTAAGGAAGAAGGATTGATCCAGGTGGATATCAGTGGCCACCCACCTTTTCCAACTGGCTCAAAATAGTTTTCTGCCAATTTTGACAATTTACTATTTTTAGCGGTTTTTAACTTCCAGGGCCATTTTGAGGCCCTAAATAATGTTTTTTTGAGAAAACGGGGAGAAACATGGATTATAGATCAATGTTTCTCATCCAAAAGTTTTAGTCCTCGAATAGATCTTTCCAACAAGCTATTGAGTACCCCCAAACGGAGATCGTATGCAAAAGTTACACCCCTGGGAAGTTGACGTATCAACTACCTCCATCGAGGCCCACAAACCTTTTGGCTTTTCATCTTCCAGAGTTAGGATTTTGGATTTTACTTATGTTAAAAAGGCTATTAGAGCCTCATTGTAATAATCATCTTCTTGCGAATGCGAGTAGTCGTCACATCTCTTCTCAGAGATAAACTGCCACCATTCTAGCGAGTCTTTCACTCTGTATTTTTACAGTCTCTGTACATTTATTTCATTAATAGAAATCGTGTATTACTGTATCTTTGTGTTTATGCTTGCATCTCTGATACATTTATGTTATATTGTTGGATATCCGATATATCTCTCTATATATTTCTTTATTATATCTCCACTCTCATTTCATGCCGAAAATAATTTGGATAAGTGGTTTCAGAGCAGGCTGCTCTTGATCGTTTTTCATTGCATGTCCCCAACGAGGTACGAGTATAGCAAGTTGAGTCTCGAGCTTGTCTGTCTTGAGGAAAATTGTTCTCGCACACCCAAGAAACCCTCAATGGCAGAAGAAAAGAAAAATGACGGAGCAGACGATCATATCAGTCTGTTGCTTGAACAAACTTTCACGTGACAGAGGGATGAAATGATGGAGAATTTTTCCCACATCCTTCAACACCTTCCGATAGCATCAGGCGCATCTTCATCAAGCGACCACTTTGGAGGCACCTCACCTTTTAAGATACAGGTCAATTTTGATGTTCCTGTATTTGAAGGCCAGATAGATGCGGATGCCTTAGACAAATGGTTAAATCTTTTAGAAGGTTATTTATTTGTTCATAATTTTTTCGACAGAGAAAAAATCACCTTCGCACTCCTTAAATCTCTCCCCCATGTCAAACATTGGTGAGAAACTTACTGGGAGCAGAGTTCCACAGAGGAGTCTGGAATATATGGGGTCGAACCCACTTGGGATTTTTTTGTGGATACGGTAAAGAAACAATATTAACTTGTTGAAAACTATGAGGACCAGTACATGAGATGGACCACACTGCGGCAAGAGAGGGGCCAAGCAGTTTCAGAGTTCACCAATACCTCACATACCTTGCGCACCAAGCTGGGTATCAAAGACTCCGAACAACATCTGGTTCTGAAATACCGTGGGGTTCTACACAGATACATCCAAACTGAAACGGATTTTTTGGACATCTCATCACTCAATATTGCTTATCGATATGATGTTAAAATCGAGTAGAAATTTAATCACCAGAACAAATGAGAGTTCATATCTGCAAATCCGCAACAACCAAAGTATAACAAAGGCGGCCCTAACAAACAGTGTCCCGAAAACTCGTCTAAGCCACAGGAAAAGAAGGGTCACGGGAAGACAAAAAAGGACACCGAAAAATGGTGTGATTTCCACAAAATCTCTTAGCACAACTGACGCAACCTGCCCCTCATCGAGCAGTTGCTCCACCAGGACCTTCTTCTCTCTCTGGCCCGAAGAGTCAACACCCTTCCAACTCCACCCGGGAGTCTGCTACCCACAGTACACTCCTCCGGTGACTCCCCTTGCGTATCGGGAATTCGAGACTCGCGAGTTCGCGAGTTCAACACTCACGCTATCGGGCCTTTACTTCCCCGAACCCCGATGCTCAACGTCAACAACTTTTATTCGGGAATTTCCCTATCGGGGAATCGGGGTATGCAATGTCACAAGTCCTTGACACCACGAAGTCCCGAACCCCGAACTCCGATAGCTCGTACAGACTTTGGTCCTCCTGCCTTCGAACTCCGGTGTATTGCCACTTGTACTCCACTAGGATCTTCAGGTCCCACGCTGCCACATCAACCTCGGGATTTCGCGGATCGCGAATCCGTGGTACAAGTTTCTTTTTGTTGGTTGTGGAGCCTGATTATCTTCCTGATTCAGAGGTCCTTGCTTTCAGCCATGTTTATACCCCATGAAGTATTTACACCCCAAAAGTATGTACACTCTTCCACGCGGGGGAGTGCAGAGGGGGGGTACCCCCTCTGCGG
>ML826612.1:27645-54594 GCA_009831015.1 Picea engelmannii
GAAGGACCTGGCAATTTCTCTGGTGGACGTAGCCCACACTGGGTGAACCACGTAAATCTGTGTCTCTCTTGTATTGTGTGTCTTCTGTGTTTTGTTTCTGCATTTGTTTTATTTTATTGCTCCGCGGCCCTATTTTTCTAACACTTTTGGTGTCGAAAACCCCGAAACGCCGAACCCCGATATCCGGGATCTGATGCCACGTGTCCCTCCGATGATCGACGGCTCCCGTTAATTCGAGAAATCGCAACTCGCGATTTCACGGGACATAAAACTCTTACTTCGACAAACCCTGAATGCCGAAACCCCGAAATTCGATGGACCTTGGTTCTCCACACCTGTGCTCACGGGTTATCTCCCACGCAACTTCCTCACGATCGGACGATCTGCGGAACTTCGGGTTTCTCCTTGACAACTCTAAGTCGTCGATTCTTCTCCTCTTGAGGAGTTCCTCCGCTTCACCACCTTTGTCCTGTATGAACTCCACTGGAGCCTGTTCCCACAGCGACACAACAGTATTCTTCCAGGCCTGTTCCTGAGATGCTTACCAGGAATTGTCCCTCCTGAGCTTTTGTCTCTCTCTCTCTCTGACTCATTCAGAGACTTCTCGTGTTCTTCCTGTGCTCGACTCCCAACAACTCTCGGGACTCGTTGAAACCGTCCAGACCTAGGCAATCCTGCTAATACGGTCCAGTCCCCCTTCTCTCAGAATCGTCTCTGAGACTTCAATTCGACCTGCACTCACCTGCATGGTCCGAATAATCTAATTCAATCTGACTACCAGAGCACAAAATTTCAACTGTCTATCCCCCTCTACGCACTCTATGCGGAGGAATTCGACTGCACTCTACGCAGGAATCTCCTGGCTTAAACAGAGAAACAATTGAAACTCATTCTCTCAGATTTCTAACCCATTATCCAGCTGTACGTTCTCTTTCTCCTCGCGCTGGTTCATATGATGTATTGCGGATGCTCCTGCATCATACTCCTCGGCTCAAAAGATTTCATGGGCTCCTGTCCATGAGCTCCTGCACGGTGTGCCCACGCTTATGAATTTCTGCCTCTGTTTCCCAGCTGGCATCCTCCACTGGGTGATCTTTCCACTTCACCAGGTATTCAAAATATTGCTTTCTCTTGGTCTTCTTCCCTGCTCGTTTATCCAGTATGCACTCCATCCTCAGTTTCTGTGCAACTGGTAATTGTTTCTGCCACTGGACCACTGGTTCCCCAGTTCCAGTGTCTGCTTCATCAGCCCTGTAGGGGTATAAATCTGAAATGTTGAAAATCGGAGATATCCCGATGTCCTCTGGCAACTCAAGCTCGTATGCATTTTCCCCAAATTTCTTCAGGACCTTGCATGGCCCAATTTTCTTCATCTTGAGTTTGTTATATGTTCCCCTAGGGAACCTTTCTTTCCTCAGGTGCGCCAGAACCATATCCCCAACTTCAAACTGAAGTTGCCTTTTCCTCTGGTCGACTCAGCGCTTGTACTCTTGATTGGACCTTTGCAGTCGTTGCTTCACCTGTGTGTGCAGTTCCTGCATTGCTTCAGCAAATTCTTCAGCCCTCGCACTGCTAGTCTCAGCCTGTTCTGACTCCCTGAGCTCAGAAACTCCTCTTGGCTGTGTCCCATATAGAATTTGGAACGGGCTTTTTCCTGTACTCTGATTCACCGAATTGTTGTACGCAAACTCTGCCTGTGGCAAAATCTGATCCCAACTGGTGTGATGCTCTATCACAAGGCTCCTCAACAGATCCCCTAAGCTCCTGTTGACTACTTCGGTCTGCCCATATGTCTGCGGATGGTAAGCAGAACTGAATGCCAAGTCAATTCCCAGCTTCTTCCATAGCGTCCTCCAAAAATGACCTATGAACTTGGTATCCCGATCCGAGACTATGCTTTTCGGCAATCCATGCAATCTTACAATCTCTTTGAAAAATAAATTTGCGATGTGGGTTGCATCGCTCGTCTTATAGCATGGAATGAAATGCGCCATCTTCGAGAACCTGTCCACCACAACAAAGATGGAATCAACTCCTCGCTGAGTTCTTGGTAATCCCAACACAAAGTCCATGCTAATGGCGTCCCATGGCCTTTCGGGTATAGGTAACGGCTAATATAACCCTGTGTTCTGTTTTCTGCCCTTCGCATGTTGACATATTCTGCACCTGTCAACAAATCGCTTCACATCTGCACGCATACCTGGCCAAAAATACGATTCGCTTAGCTTGGCGAATGTTTTTTCATGCCCGAAATGACCTGCTAGTCCACCGCTGTGCTTTTCTCGTACCAAATTCTCTCTCATAGAGCAATTTGGAATGCACAATTGATTGCCTTGGAACAACAATCCATCTTGGATCAGGTAATTAATCCACGGACTCCTATCTCTGAGAACTGGGTTCTCGGCTGCCTCGTATGCCTCGCCAAAGTCTATGTCCCCTGCATACATATCTTTCAGATTTTCAAAACCTAAAGTCTTGACCCTGAATTCCTGCAGCAATAAACACTTCCTGCTCAAGGCGTCAGCTACCTTGTTCACAGTCCCCGAAATGTGCTTTATCACAAACATAAAATTCTGCATATATTCCACCCACTTCGCATGCTTTTGATTCAGCTTCTCCCACTGACTCACGAATTGCAGTGCATGATTATCACTGTACAACACAAATTCTTTGGGTATGAGATAATGCCTCCACTTCTTCAATGCCTGGATGATGGCATAGAATTCTTTGTCGTACGTGGAGTACTTCAACTTCGCATCATCCAACTTCTCGCTATAATATGCAACAAGTCTGTCATCCTGACTTAAAACTCCTCCAACAACATACCCACTGGCGTCACACTTCACCTGGAACGTCTTCCGAAAATCAGGCAGCACTAACACTGGCTGCTCGGTTATCTTTCGCTTCAACAAATTGAAGCTCCTTTCAGCCTCGGTTGTCCACTGAAAAATCTTATGCCGCTTTTTCACAGTGTCCATCATTGCGGCACTGATTCCACTGAAGTTTCGAATGAACTTCTGGTAGAAGCTTGCCAAACCGTGAAAGCTCCTTACCTCAAAAACATTCCTTGGCGATGGCCAATTCCTGATCACGTTCACCTTCTCAGGATCCATCTTCAATTCGTTAGCCGAAATAACGAACCCCAGATATATGAGTTCTGTCTGCATGAAGGAACACTTCTTCAAATTGATCAGCAGCTTCTCCTGCTGCAGTCTCCTCATCACTGTGGCCAAATGCCTCAAGTGTTCAACCTTGGTCTTGCTGAAAATCAATATGTCGTCCAAGTATACGACCACAAATTTGCCAATGAATTCCCGCAGGACTTCATTCATCAGCCGCATAAATGTGCTTGGCGCGTTTGTCAACCCAAACGGCATAACCAACCATTCGTACAAACCCTCATTTGTTTTGAATGCCGTCTTCCACTCATCTCCCTCTCTCATCCGGATCTGATGATATCCGCTCTTGAGATCAATCTTGGAGAAGCAATTCGCCCCACTCAGGCAGTCCATCAAGTCGTCCATTCTCGGTAATGGGAACCTATACCTGATGGTGATCTTGTTTATTGCCCTGGAGTCTGTACACATTCTCCAGCCTCCATCCTTCTTCGGACTTAGTACTGTCGGAACAGCACATGGACTAAGACTTTCCCTCACCAGTCCTTTATCCTGCAGATCCTATACCTGCTTTTTGACTTCCTCATTCTCTTGAGGTGTCAACCTATACGCTGCCTTATTTGGAAAACTTGCTCCAGGTATGAGGTCAATGTGGTGACTCACACTCCTCATTGGTGGCAACGAACGAGGTAGTTCGTCCACGATGATATCAGCGAACTCTCCAAGCAGTTCCTGAATCTCGTCCGGCAAGTCATCCACTCTTGTGCTTGTTAGGACAATTCTCGGCTTCCTGACAACAAAGAATTGTGGATCCTCATCCTTCTCCAACTCTGTGAGAAGTTCCTTCCCACTCATGAGAAGTATGGTACTGCTCACTTCCGGCTTCACTTCCTTATCTTTCACTGGATGTAAGGTATGTGATTTCCCATCCTTCTCCAAGGTATATGTGTTCATTCTCCCATCATGAACCACATGTCTATCATACTGCCATGGTCTCCCCAATAAAACATGACAGACATCCATGGGTATAACATCACACAAGATTTCATCTCTATATTCACCCATTTTGAAATTTACCAAGCATTGTTTTGTAACACATACCTGGTGTCCTTTCTACAGCCACGTCACTTTGTATGGACTCGGGTGCTTGTTCGTTTTCAGCTCGAGTTTCTCCACCATCTCGGTCGAAACGAGATTATCTGTGCTTCCACTGTCCACTATAACCTTGCATTTCCAGCCCTTGGTCTTGCAATTCGTCCGGAACAGTCTACATCTTTGAGCTGTTTCCTCCATCTCTTTCTTGGGTTTTAAGAGAACTTTATGCACTGTTAGTGACTTCCCGCTTCTAGCGTCTTCATCTTCAATGTCACGCCTCTGCGCCTCAGCAACATGAGTGTTTCCTCTGTCCATTTTCCTCTCTGGACAATCAACGGCTTTATGTCCGTCTTTCCCACATGTAAAACATGTGATGACTCCTCCACGGCCTCTTCCTCTACCCCGGGTACGAGGAAAAGTGTTGGCATCAGCGTAATCTCCTTGCTGATCCGGTCGCTGCCTCCTCGGCTCAATATTCTGCTGCCTCTACTGTGAGGTTCCACCTCTTTCAACTTTTCCTTGAGGTCTCTTCCAATCCTCCTTGGGCTTTTGAGTTCTCTCCTGGGAAACGGCCTTACCTCGTGGCTGGCTTCTGCCTCGCCCTCGCTGTCCCTGCTTGCGGCTCAGCTTCTCCTCAGTTTTCAAAGCCATCTGGTACGCTTCCTCAACTGTTCGGATGGTGACCATGCTCAATTCATCCTGAATGTCATACCTAAGGCCATTCAGGTATCTTGCCACCTTTTTGTCATCACTCTCCCGATGACCAGCTCGAATGTTGAGCCTGTAGAACTCCTCGGTGTACTCTTTCACCGTCATCAACTTCTGCCTCAGGTTCTACATGCGCCTGAACAGAGTGATCTGGTAATCCCTCGGAATGAACTTCGCCTTCATCTTGGCGATCATCCGATCCCAGCTTTTGATCTTTTGTTTGCCTTTGGAACGTCTGTCTGCCTGCAGCTCGTCCCACCATAAGGCTGCATGTCTCTTCAGCTTGGTGATAGCATGTCTCACCTTTTTGTCCTCTTCGATATCTTCATAATCGAAGTAGGTGTCGAGTGCTCGGATCCAATCTAGCAACTCTTCTGCATCCAGGCTTCCCTCGTAAGCTGGAATGTCCATCTTCACCTTTGCACTCATCCTGACGATAGCCTTGATTAACCGCTCATTTGCTGCATCTTCTGCTACAACTCCACCTTGCGGTACAACATAAGCTTCGTCTTCGGAGTCACTCAGATCTCCTGTATTTGCTGTGCGCCTCTGCGCTGCTTCCATATCTTCCATTCTAGCACGAAGATTTCATATTTCCCTCTCCAATTCTATATTCTGTCCATGACTGCTTCTTTCCCTGGACACTTCCCTCTCCCCCTCTGGGTCGGGTGATTGCCTACCTCTTCTTGGTGGCATTATGTCTTCCCTTCCTCTCTACTACAGAAAACAGAGAAATCTTGGCTCTGATACCACCCTGACGCAACCTGCCCCTCACCGAGCAGTTGCTCCACCATGACCTTCTTCTCTCTCTGGCCCGAAGAGTCAACACCCTTCCAACTCCACCCGGGAGTCTGCTACCCACAGTACACTCCTCCGGTGACTCCCCTTGTGTATCGGGAATTCGGGACTCGCGAGTTCGTGAGTTCAACACTCACGGTATCGGGCCTTTACTTCCCCGAACCCCGATGCTCAACGTCAACAACTTTTATTCGGGAATTTCCCTATCGGGGAATCGGGGTATGCGATGTCACAAGTCCTTGACACCACGAAGTCCCGAACCCCGAACTCCGATAGCTCGTACAGACTTTGGTCCTTCTGCCTTCGAACTCCGGTGTATTTCCACTTGTACTCCACTAGGATCTTCAGGTCCCACGCTGCCACGTCAACCTCGGGATTTCACGGATCGCGAATCCGTGGTACAAGTTTCTTTTGGTGTCGAAAACCCCGAAACGCCGAACCCCGATATCCGGGATCTGATGCCACGTGTCCCTCCGATGATCGACGGCTCCCGTTAATTCGGGAAATCGCAACTCGCGATTTCACGGGACATAAAACTCTTACTTCAACAAACCCTGAATGCCGAAACCTCGAAATCCGACGGACCTTGGTTCTCCACACCTGTGCTCACGGGTTATCTCCCATGCAAATTCCTCACGATTAGACGATCTGCGGAACTTCGGGTTTCTCCTTGACAACTCTAAGTCGTCGATTCTTCTCCTCTTGAGGAGTTCCTTCGCTTCACCACCTTTGTCTTGTATGAACTCCACTGGAGCCTGTTCCCACAGCGACACAACGGTATTCTTCCAGGCCTGTTCCTGAGATGCTTACCAGGAACTGTCCCTCCTGAGATTTTGTCTCTCTCTCTCTGACTACTTCAGAGACTTCTCGCGTTCTTCCTGTGCTCGACTCCCAACAGCTCTCGGGACTCGTTGAAACCGTCCAGACCTGGGCAATCATGCTAATACGGTCCAGTCCCCCTTCTCTCAGACTTGGCTCTGAGACTTCAATTCGACCTGCACTCACCTGCATGGTCCGAATAATCTAATTCACTCTAACTACCCGAGCACAAAAGTTCAACTGTCTAGCCCCCTCTACGCACTCTATGCGGAGGAATTCGACTGCACTCTACGCAGGAATCTCCTGGCTTAAACAGAGAAACAATTGAAACTCATTCTCTCAGATTTCTAACCTGATATGCAATCACATAAGAAACATATAGAAGATAGCATAAAAAGAAGCAAGCATGCAAAAGCATAATATCAACAACACACAGAGATCAAACATATCCATGGAATTGAATCAAAGCTTTTCCTATTAATTCAATATCTGTACATGGACTTTCTTCACAAGCTCTCTGCCCTGTTCTTCCTTGCTCTTGTGCTAATGCTGAATAATACCAAATGTGAACCACTATACAACAATACAACGGAGGGTGCCTATATTCGTTTTCCCTCCTGGATGATGAAACTGTCTAATCTACAGCTAACCCTATCTACCCGCATTTAAAACGGTTAAATACATTCTTATCTACATTATATTACAAATGCGCTCAGCTTTGAATGCCTTTAGTGAAACGGCGGCGCAACAATACCAAGATAAAATTTAAAATCAAAGAAGGTTTGCTGGCTTGTCCAGCTGTACGTTCTCTTTCTCCTCGTGCTGGTTCATATGATGTATTGTGGATGCTCCTGCATCAACAACACCGATGAATGTCGCTCAAAACAACCATTGGTGGCTGAGATCAAAGGCAAGGAGATGAACCCTTATTCAAAATCTGATTCTGAAAATAATGGTAAAGGACAGATCATTGACACAAACCCCACTGCTATTGTCATGACCATAACAATTCAACCAACAGATCCCGAAGAGGGGGAGCGTCTTTTTCATTCACAGATGTAGGTGAAGGGGACCCCATTGCATTTTATTGTTGATAACGGAAGCCAGAAGAACCTCATCTCATAAGAGGTCGTTAAACAATCGGGATTGTCGATAACACCACACCCACAACCATACAACATCGGGTGGCTTCGCCAAGGACGAGATCTTCGTGTTAGCCAGCAGTGTCGATTGTCATACGACATCCAGCCCTTTAAGTATGAGGTATTATGTGATGTCACCCCACTGGATGTCTGTGATGTTCTCTTGGGCCAACCATATATGTGGAGACACCATGTTGTTTATGAGTCTCGACCCCGCAGTGTCATTGTTTCTCTGGGGGGTCATCTCTACAGAATACCAGAGGTAGTTCTGATTATTGTTCCACCCAAACAATGCTGAAATGTAGTATCTCATACTACAAAGTTTAGCTTCCTCACAATCTATTCAAAAGGGGAACAGAAGGACACTGCAGCCTCGCCCCAAGCACCTTCTATCCAACAGACGCAGGTTGACAAGGTTGTAGCAAAGCACAAAGATTCATTATGCACATTGTCCTATCATATAGCTCGACTTGTTTAACAACCTTAGCCTCAACAAGTTCATGACAGACTTCCACAAACTGAGCAGCGCAACGTCTCCAGCAAGGCAAGCAGCTCACCAAGATGCAGATTCAGCAAACACTTTTCCCTCTCCCCCGGGAACTCAACACAATGGAGACCATTGCTTCTTAAGGAGGGAGGATTGATTCAGGTCGATATCGGTGGCCACCCACCTTTTCCAACTAGCTCAAAACAATTTTCTAACAATTTTGGCAATTTACTATTTTTAGCAGTTTTTAACTTCCAGTGTCATTTTTAGGCCCTAAACGATGTTTTTTGAGAAAACGGGGAGCAACATGGATCGTAGATCTATGTTTCTCACCCAAAAGTTTTATTCCTCAGATAGATCTTTCCAACGAGCTATCGAGCGCTCCAAACAGAGATTGTATGCAAAAGTTGCACCCCTGGGAAGTTGACGTATCAACTACCCTCATTGGGGCCCACAAACCTTTTGTCTTTTCATCTTCCGGGGTTAGGCTTTTGGATTTTACTTATGTTAAAAGGGCCCTTAGAGCCTCATTGTAATAATCATCTTCTTGCGAATGCGAGTAGCCGTCACATCTTTTCTCGGAGATAAGCTGCCACCATTCTAGCAAGTCTTTCACTCTGTATTTTTACAGTCTCTGTACAATTATTTCATTAATAGAAATCGTATACTACTGTATCTCTCTGTTTATGGTTGTGTCTCTGATACATTTATGTTATATTGTTGGATATCCAATATATCTCTATATATTTCTTTATTATATATCCACTCTCATTTTGTGCCGAAAATAATCCGGATCACGATGGGACTTAGTTAGAGACCTTCACTTATCACAACGTGGAATACAAGGATGGCTTTGAGAGTAGTTTAGTTAGAAACACAATGTCCACAATTTTTATTTAATTACAATGTGGAATGTAAGGGATAAATTGTAGAGTATTTGTTTAGCTAAGTATTAAGAAAAAACTAGCAAATTGTTGAAATTATATAGAGAGTTAAAGGGTTGACATCATTGTCTTCAAAAACAAATAAATATTATTAACTATAGTTGCATGAATTTTTTTTTTTTTTTTAAATTGGTAAATTTATAAATTCTTGTTAAGTTGAATGTGCCAAGATTACAACCCATAAATTTTTTATTTTTTTTAAACTCACAAGTTTTGATAGCATGATATTTCAATGTCATCAAGGGATCTTTTTAACATAGGCTATTATATATAATTATTTAAATAAATAAAAATTGCATTAAGTTGAGGAAATTTTAATAGCATGATATTTCAATGTGATTAAGTGAGTTTTTTTAACAAAATCTATTTACAATTAAAAGATTTCATTAAGTTAAGGAAATTATGATATCAAGTTAATTATGGAAAAATGAATCATATCAAAGATCATTGTAATAATGTTTGGACACTCAAATTAGAAAGAAGGAACTAGGTTCAAAGTTCAAGATTTCAGACATACAAGATTGCTCATTGTTAAAGAAATTGTGAATGTGAATTGAAAATCTAGGAAGATAAAACTGGAGAAGTGGGATGCTCATATAGCTTGGGATGGGAAAGATCTATGTGTGTTTATCATGTGGTGTCATGTCATTTGTGTGCAACATTAATCAAATAAAATAAAGAAGAAAAAGTGGATAGTTAATGTATAATTTTTTAAATTACCATAATGTCTAATATGTCTAAAAAGTAAAAGAAAATAAATATTTTATTCATTTTCATTAATTCCCATAATATTGAAAAAAAAAATAGTATACATTCATCTTAACCTTGAATATTTTAAATATTTCAATGTCATCAAGAGAGCTTTTTAACACATGCTATTATATATAATTATTTAAAACAAAAAAGATTGCATTAAGTTGAGGAAATTTTAATAGCATGATATTTCAATGTGATTAAGTGAGTTTTTTTACCAAGGCTATTTAAAATTAAAAGATTGTGTTAAGTTAAGGAAATTATGATAGGGAGTTGGGAAAATATCAAGTTAATTATGGAAAAATCAATCATATCAAAGATCATTGTAATAATGTTTGGACACTCAAATTAGAAAGAAGAATCTAGGTTAAAAGTTCAAGATTTCATACATACAAGATTGTTCATTGTTAAAGAAATTGTGAATATGAATTGAAAATCTAGAAAAGTGGGATGCTCATATAGCTTGGGATGGGAAAGATCTAATGTGTTTATCATTTGGTGTCATGTCATTTGTGTGCAACATTAATAAAATAAAGTGAAGAAGAAAAAGTCTATAGTTAATGTATAATTTTTTAAATTATCATAATGTCTAAAATGTAAAAGAAAATGAATATTTTATTCTTTTTCTTTAATTTCCATAATATTGAAAAAAAATTAGTATACATTCATCTTAACCTTGAATATTTTAAGAGGTTTGTATTTGTTCTTTTAATCCATCTCAATGTTTAATAAATATAGGATTAAGAAGAATCTAGGCTATTTACAAAGGTTTTTAAGATACCATAATTTACTTTCCTCTATGTGCTTTGTTACTTGTAGTCAAAGATATTAAAATCTCAAAATTCTAGAAACATTTTGAAATTTTGTCCATTATCATCATAACAACTCTTTCTCCCACTTTATATTGGCTCCCTTCTAGCCCAAAGGGGGGTTTTTAGAATTTTTTTTTATAAATTATACTTTAAAAATAAAGGAATGGTGGAAGACTCTATAAATAGATAAAATAAAGACTTAGAATTATTTTAACCACATATGTCAAGATGACCCAAGTAAATGTGAAGTAGGAGGCTTAAAGCTTATAAAGAATAAACATATGATTAATTTTAAAGTTTTATGAGAGATCTAATAATAAAGATGAACTATATATTATTTGGTTTATTATATTTTAATTTATTAAGTATGTAGCTTAATTAAAAAGAAATAAATACAATTCAATAATTAATAAATTTAAGTTATTATATTTTTATTGAATTTATTATTATTTATTGTTTTAAAAAACAATTTATTATTATTTATGAATATCGGGTGTAGTTGACCCGATGCGATATGTGGACTGAGGAAACCCTAATCCTCTAGTCGCAGGCAACAGACGCTTACACCCAAAGCCCCCGCGCGGCGCGCGCTCTGTAGCAGAACCCAGGCCCGGCCTTTCTGACGCATCACAATGGGAACGGAGGGGGGGCGGGGGGGGCAACCCCCCTCATACAACAATATCGCCGCCAACGACCGAGCCGACAATCGCGCGAAGAGGCCAGCCTTCGAGCCGCCCCAACAAGTACGCGAGCAGCTCCTGGCCAGAGAACATGGTCTCAGGAAGGAAATGGACACGGAAGCTGAAGCCAGAACCTCCCAAGCGAAGCCACATCGAGGCTGGGAACCAGGTAAATGCATACCCCAACTGGAAAAAGCACCAATATATATTATTAGCTCCACTAGGGTAGGAGAACACACAGAGTTTATGAAAGAACATGCCCTCATAGGAAAATTCTTGGGGCTCTGACCCTTAGAACGGGATCTTCAAAAGTGGATCAAACACTGGTGGAACCCCAAAGGGGATTACGAAGTGCAGCTCAGCTCCAAGGGCTTCTTCACAATCATCCTGTACAACCTAGAGGATAAAGATAGGATATTCGAAAATGGGCCATACTTCTTCAACTCAGCAGGGCTCTTCCTACGATTCTGGACCGAGAGATTCAGCCCTGACCAAGAAGACTTCACCATGGCCCCAGTCTGGATCCACTTGTACTCTTTGCCGCAATAGTTCTGGTTGGAGGAGATTCTAATGGGCATCGAAAATACCCTAGGGCAGTATGTAAGAGCGTCAGAGGCCACCAGACAAAGAAAATACACCTCCTACGCCAGGATCTGCGTCTATATGAACATCTCAAAAGCGCTTCCTGGCTCAGTAACTCTGGAATACTAGGACAAGGACTGGCAGCAAACCCTGGACTATGAGCACATTCCCTTTCGCTGCAGGAGATGCCACGAGCATGGGCACCTCTATAGGGACTGCCCTCTCACCAGAACAACTGCTAAGGCAGACGAGCCAGCACAAAAGGATGGATTCATCACAGTGGCGCCAAAGAAGCGAAACCCACCAAGGAGGCAAATCCAAGGGCAAAAGAAAAGCATCGCAACAAGAAACTCCTACGAGATCCCGAATCACCTGCCAGAGGAAGAGGAAATCCAAGATCCACATAAAAATTTGCAGAAAGCACCAGAAAATATACAAACTCCAACCCTCCCCCCCCCAAGGACAGGAAGCACACATGGAGGATAGGGGTGAGGGAGACGGAGACACCCCAATGCAGCTGGACGAAAGAGATCTCACGGGCATTGATCTGGAAAAGCTAGAAGAGGCCCTGAACCAGAAAGACTTGCAAACCCTTCCTGAAGAGCAGTTACACAAGGTGCACAAAGTTTTCCTCAACTCCTCCGCGGGATCCACAGCATGGCTAGGCATAGCCACGGACACACACTCTGGCTCGAAAAAGATTCTTCAAGAAAACAAGATAAGAGGTCACAAAACAGTACAACAACTGATCAAGGAAGCAGGCAACCTCATGATAAATTCTGGGCAGATCCACAAGATCTCAGAGGTTTATCTCCAAACCCCAACACCAACCCAATGATGAAAATCCTCACTTGGAACATAAGAGGACTTAATGGTCAGTCTAAACAAAGGACCCTTCGAGAATGCATAAAAGCCGAGAATCCCAACATGCTCTTACTACAGGAAACCAAATGTGCAGGAGCAGAAGCTGAAACCATATTTCAACGAATCTGGCAAGATTGCAACTTCATATCAACAGACTCTACAGGTGCCTCAGGAGGGTTGGCCATCCTCTGGAACCCTGCCAACGTCAGCATCCACAACCCCTTTTCAACAGTGGGCACGATAACGGCGCACTTCAAGATCATCGGCTTGAACCAGGAGGGGGACATTACGAATGTCTACGGCCCTCATAGTCAGCAAGAAAAATACAAACTCATGCAGAGGCTGGAACTCATCAAAACCCTGGTGACTACGCGCAACTGGGTCTTAGGAGGGGACTTCAACATGATCCTCTCGCTAGAGGAAAAAACAGGAGGCACCAAAAAACTGGAGCAAGACAATGGTAAGTTCAAAACTCTCATTGATCATCTCAAGTTAGTAGATATAGAAAATAGCAATGGCACCTTCACATGGTCGAACCGCAGATCGGTCGCCCATCACATAGCCTGTTGACTGGACTGCTTCCTAGTCTCAGAGGCACTAATGGAGTCAGGCTCCCAGCTGGAAAGCCTCATCCTACCAAGAGTCGGCTCAGACCACTGGCCGCTGATCCTTAGCATGAACATTGAAACCACACCCAGATTCAAGCCTTTCCGCTTTGAGAAATTCAGGCTCCTTCATCCAAACTTCCATCACCTAGCCAAGGACTGGTGGGCGCAGGCGGAAATAGATCATGGTTTGAGCATGTACAGATTTCAGCAGAGACTCAAGAACTTCAAGCAGCTGCTGAAGCAATTGAATAAGAACTGTTTCGGAGACATCTTCCACAGTATTCAGGACATAGAAAGCCAGTTAGAGGCGATTCAGAGAACCTTCATCGCTAGGGCCAGAACCGATGACCTAATGAAAGAGGAAGAAATGCTCCGAGGACAATTAGAAGAAAGAAGAAAGCAGGAGGAGATTCTATGGAAGCAGAAGTCTCGAGTACAATGGCTCAAAGAAGGGGAGTGGAACACCAAATTCTTTCATAGGACAGTGATGCACCGACGGCATGTCAATAGGATCACTCACTTAGAAAATGGGCAAGGCGACATAATCAGAGAGCACTCCGAAATAGAAACAGAGCTAGTCAACTTCTATCGGGGCCTCCTAACGAAAAGCCAGGAGAATAGAACAAAATCCATACAAAGAGTCACAAGACACATACCGACCTTAGTAACCCCGGAGAAAAATGCCGCCCTCACCAGGCCCATCACCCAGGAGGAAGTGGATCAGGCAGTAAAGGACATGCCCCCAGGCAAGGCACCGGGACCAGATGGGTTCACCACAGACTTCTTCCATCATTGTTGGGATCTGATAAAAAGAGACGTTTGGGAAGTGGTAGAGGAATCGTGAACCTTGGGCGTGGTTCTTCTCGCTCTAAACACAACCTTCCTCACTCTCATTCCAAAAGAAGAGCGAGTCACCAATCCCAAGCACTTTAGACCCATAGCCCTCTGCAATGTCGTCTATAAGATCATCATGAAGGTTATAGCCAATAGACTGAAACCCATCCTGACGCATGTCATCTCCAAAGAACAGGCCGGGTACATAGAAGGAAGGCAAATTATGGACAGCGTCATTCTGGCGCACGAAGTCATCCACTCTCTTAAAACCTCCAAATCCCCAGGTATGTTAATAAAACTGGACCTCTCCAAAGCATTTGATAGATCCAGCTGGCAGTATCTCAAAGTCATCCTTGACTCCTTTGGCTTCGATCAGGGCTGGTTCAAATGGATCCTCAATCTTGTCTCCTCCACCTTCTTCTCCATCTTGGTCAATGGAGTTCCTTCCAGGCCCTTCTCACCTTCCTGTGGAATCCGACAGGGAGATCCCCTCTCACCCTTTCTGTTCGTACTCATGGCGGAAGGCCTGGGCAGATCCATCACAGCGACACTCTTAGATGGCTCCCTCAAAGGACTACCTCTCCACAATCTTCAGCCAGCCCTTTCCCACAGCCAATTCGTAGATGACACGCTCCTTCTCAACTCCCCCTTAGCACGGGAAGCCTGTGCACTCAACTCCATCCTCTCTGACTTTTCGGAAGCCTCCGACATGTCTCTAAACCTCGAAAAGTCCAAACTCTACTTCTTCAATACCCCTGCCCCAGTCTAAGCACATATCTCCAGACTCCTAGGCATACCAAGGAGCTCCCTTCTGTCCAACTATCTAGGTGTCCCCCTCACGGGAGTTGCTGCCAGATCCATCTCCTGGGACAACCTTCTCCTTTCCATTTCCAACAGACTTAGCAATTGGACTTTCAGACCCCTCTATATATTCTCCCGGCTCGTCCTTCTAAAGTCAGTCCTGCAGGCCCTCCCCACCTATCTCTTCACGGTCCTAGCAGCTCCAAAGAATGTCATAAAATCCATAAGAAACTTGCAACGCAATTTCCTCTGGCACGGTCACCAACCAAACAAGAAGTGGGCCCTAGTGAGTTGGGACAAAACCTGCATGCCAAAAAGTCAAGGAGGACTAGGCCTCCGGGACCCAGGGAAACTCAATCAAGTCATGGGAGCTAAAATCTGGTGGCAATGGCTGAAAACTCCCACAACGGCGTGGGCACGAATGTGGAGACACAAATATGCCCCACTAACTCCTGTCAACCAACTAATCAGGCATAACACCAAAATTCAAGGATCCAACATCTGGAACACCGCTTGGCAAAACCGCACCCTGATTCAGAATCACGCCTTCTGGAAGGTCAGAGATGGAGAGAGTGTTATGCTTTGGCACGACTCCTGGCAGCAATTCAAGCCACTGAATGGAATCGAGGACCTCGACACCCTGAAGGAATCCATTGACCCGCACGCCTCCCTAAAGGTCAAGGATCTTTGGAAACCACAAGGGCAGCACCTATATTGGCATCAATGGAAAGTATCGCACCAAGCCCTGGGCATCCCTGAAAATCTCAGCTTGGGAAGCTGGCGTACCCAAGCCAAACGACGGAAAATTCAAACAAGAGGGGGACCGGACATCCTGAGATGGGGGTACTCCACAGCTGGGACCTTCACGATAAAGGAAGCATATGCCATCTACAGCCACCACCAAGGTGAAGACAACCAGCCCATCTGAAATAGAATCTGGGACTCTGCTCTCTGGCCTAAGGTCTCCACTTTCCTATGGCTAGTGGTGCACAACAGGGCCCTAACTTGGGGCAATCTCCGCAAATGTGGCTTCATCGGACCCTCCCTCTGCGTGCTTTGCCAACAAAAAGAAGAAACCAAAGAACATCTCTTCAATGGATGCCGCTACAGCCAAAGCGTATGGGATCAGAGTGCGCAAATCATGCGTAAGTCTGGGCAACACCGAAACAGTGTCAATGATACAATAGAACACTGGGACCACATATCCTACAAAAACATGCTTCTAAATCACATCTGGCAGCTTCTACCTGGATTCATCCTCTGGCAGCTCTGGAAGGAAAGAAACAAAAGGATTTTCCACTCACAGGCCTCCCTGCCAGAGAGTACTTGGGAGACTATTAGCTCGCTAATCAAAGAAACAATCAGGTGCAAGCCCTGGACAAAGGAGGACCTAAATTGCACCCCCGAAGAGCAATGTATCCTCCAACATTGGCGGCCCCTCCCTTTCAATGACTCAACCCTGCAGACCAACAAACCCCCCCAAACTAGCCCTGTCACTTGGTCCCCCCCTTGCGCCCCCTTCATTAAAATCAACTTCGATGGAGCAGCTAAAGGCAACCCGGGATCAGCAGGATGGGGAGCAGTGATGAGAAACTCAGAAGGAGAAATCTTGGGGTTATTAGCAGGCTTCCTCGGGGAGACGACAAATAATGTTGCAGAGCTAATAGGCTTATTGAGTGGTCTGCAGGCAACAATAGATAAAGGCCTCCGCAACATAGTCTTGGAAGGAGACTCACAGGTCATCATTCACATTATCACCAGAATCCTAAATGGAAGTCCACCTTCAAAGATCTCACCAAGCTGGCGACTCTCAAGAATGCTAGAGGACTTCAAACGCCTCCTCATGCCCACTCTCAGCATAGTACCCTCCCACGTGAAGAGGGAGGCAAATCGAGTTGCAGATTGCCTAGCAAACGAAGCAGTTGAAAGGGAAGCAGAATACTCATGCTGGGTGGACCACGCCCCAGATAGTTCAGATATCTTCACAAAGTGTCAGGCCCTAGCCCACAGGGACCTACTACCCCTGGATGGGGTGACACGTGCGCATCGGCAGACACGCGGACGATCGTCGGGACGCCCATTTATGGCATTAACCGGTGATCGCCCTCCGAACACTAAATAGACTATAGCCTGCACCCGCCACTGCCAGTCGATGAGCCCTCTCTCACGAGGGAATTGTACCAGGCGACAGAGCACTAACCACCCAGCCTTAATGGCCTCGGCAGTCACGACAGCTTGGTGCGTTTTCGCGGTGATGAATTGGGAAGGGATGCATCGGTCACTTGCACTGTTCATTCTGCTCAGACTGAAACTCTGACCTCCGCCGAAGCCAGGATGAGAAATGACCAATTTGATAGGAGCCCGGACCAGAATCTTCACCATGCCTAGGATCAGAGGGAAATCCTGCAGAGGGGCAGCCTGGTACAGGGTTGAATCCAGACACAGGCGCATTCGCAATTTCGAACGGGCGTTGGCTTTAGCATCCACTCGACGCAAGCGACGAGCCTGGACGCCACCCATGGCGATCGTAGAGGATATCAATTTGGAGGAGGCAATGCAGCACCACCCCTCACTCACCTGCGCAGAGGAAATGAAGCCACCGCCTGGGGATACCCGGTGGAACCTCAACATTGCCACCACGGAGGACCTCTTCCCACCTTGTATTGTGGAGGAGGAAGTCCCTCCCGACAACACCACAGGGGTGGCAGAGCCAACAAGACTGCCAACTCGCGCAGTGGGGGACTCCAGCACGCGAGCTTCCGACGACAGTGGGGGGTCGGACCAGCCTCCAGTCTCTGCACTAGGGTATCTCCCACTCATCTTCGAGCTCCGGAATCTAATGGATGACCAAGATTTTCGCCTAGCCAGGATGGACCAATGGTTGGACATGCTTTTTGCAGCCTACTCCAAGAGCTCTCCAAAGCGACAATGCCCAACATGTGCACAGGCGTACTCGCTTCCAGCAGGCTGGCGTAAGAAGAGAAATGACAGTCCAAACACGAGCAAGTAGACTCACCGAAGTTCCTGGTCAGAAGTATCTCTGCTATCTTAGTTTAGTTAGAATGTTCAGTTTCTTTATGTCTAGTTATGGTCTATGTTTTGAAACTATTTAGAATAATAGCCCTGGTTTCCCTCGGGCAGGGCACCCGCATGTATATTTTGGAAACTAGATTGCACTTGGCACTAGACGCCCAACTGTCCTGGTTTCCTGCTCAGGCAGGACAACTGGCGGCGTCAATGGTCACTGTATACTCCTTTTTGATAATATGATAGGTACTACCCCTTTTTTATTTAAAAAAAAAAAATTATTATTATTTATGGTTTTAATTTTTAATTTATTAAATATAGAGATAAAATAGAAAAAAATAAGTGAAATGAAGTGTAATTTAATGATTAATAAATTAAAGTCATTATGAATATATCTATATACACTAAACATGTGCATTTATATATTCAATTCAATGAATGTTTTTTGTTTTTTACATTAGAGCATAAATTTCAATATTTCTATTCCCTTTTCTTTAAAATTTCAAAATTACCATTGTGTAAACAATTTTTTTCATATTTTATCTTAAGTTAGATTTTAGTGATTAAAGTGGGTTAGTTTGAGTGGGTGAGATACTTAATCTCTTAAGTGTTTTAATCACCATTGACATGTTTTCCTTGGAAAAGAAAAAGTTAGATTTTAGTAGTGTTTCATTTCAAGTGTTTTAATCAGCACTAACATGTTTTCCTTAAAAGAAAAAGTTAGATTTTAGTAGTGTTTCATTTGATTTTCCTTTGTTGAGTGTGATGTTATGCTCTAACCTTTGTCAATTCAACATGACATTAGAATCGTATCACTACCTAGA
Source organism: Picea engelmannii (assembly GCA_009831015.1). NCBI lineage: Eukaryota > Viridiplantae > Streptophyta > Pinopsida > Pinales > Pinaceae > Picea > Picea engelmannii. The sequence goes on from ML826612.1 coordinate 46,540, forward strand.
GAATATTGGAAAAATACAACATTTCATATTATTAATGGGTGTTTTTTAAGTTACCAATTTCCATAGGCAACTCTACCTTTTAATTTAACATTGAATCTATTATATGTACATAGTGAATATTGAAGAAGCAAAGAGACTTTTTTTATGATTTGCCTATCATAATAAACTTATTTAGACTTTTATGTTATTTTATTTCAATTTAATGGCCCAACTCTCATTTAGCTAATAAAATCATATAGACTTTTATGTTATTTTATTTCAATTTGATGACTCAACTATAATTCAAGGCGCAATATTGAAGAAGCAAGGAGACTTTTTTCTATCATAATAAACTTATTTAGACTTTTATGTTATTTTATTTCAATTTAATGGCCCAACTCTCATTTAAGCTAATAAAATCATATAGATTTGTATGTTATTTTATTTCAATTTGATGGCTCAACTATAATTCAAGGTGCAAATTTATTAGCTTGAGATATAAGGTATTGAATCATATCCTCACATGATCTTTGAAGACGGTTATTGCCATGTTTTTGTACGGGATGCCACTTAGAAGTGATATAATTTAGCTTTATATAAATGAATTACTTCTAATTAAATGTCAAAATGCAATAATCTACCAAATATTTGTGTTTAATAAGTCCACTTCCATAACCATATTTCTATGCATTAGTGGAATTTCTACATAGAGAATCGTCAAAGAAGTTAGTGTTGCAAGAGGGTCTTGTATTTATTCTTTTGCATTCTGTATCTCAGATGATCTTCTTTGGAAACATATTTCTAAGCATATTTTTCTTGGTGTGCTATTTTTCATTATTAACTATACTGAGAAATTTATAATGTCTTTGTTTTGAGTTTTCATCGAGATATCCTTGCGGTACACGATTTAAGTCCAATTTATATATGTTATATGTTATTATATGATCATTGGTATTGTTTTGTTATGGTTTTAAGCACATAATGATATCATTATGTTAGAAATGAACTATGGAAGGATGGAATTGAATAGTTTCTCGATTGTAGGTGTTCATTCTCATATTTATGTTCTTAGGTTTTAGGAAATGTGATAATAGATTCTTGATTGTAGATATTTCATTCTCGGTATTGATCTTGTCATATTATCATGAAATAATGATTTTTTTCTTTCTTATATGTATAATTTGAACTTGAGTAGTTTATAAGAGAAAATGAATGAATCAATATTCATCATTGTGTGAAGCCCAAACCTTTGGCCATATCATATGAAGATTTAGTTAAGTTGTGCTATGTGTTGTTTTGTTTTTCTTCTATTTCATTCAAAAGTTTATATCAATATTTTTTCTCTTAGATTTTGTTTGAACACTTATATCATTATTCTTTTCACATTTTCGACACTATCATTTCTCCTTTTAGAGGAGATATATATAAGGTTTTGAGTCTATGAGGATTTCCACTCTCTTTTCAAATTGTACAATTACAATCTTTTCACCAATTTGAGAGTTATTATAAGTCATCATCAATATAGTGGACCAACATCAAATAAGATCATTTTAATTGTAATATCTTTATGATTCCATTTAACAACATTAAGATAGAAACCTCCCTTAATTTCTATTTGTAAAAAAAAAAAAAAAATACAGGTGTAAGATCATTTTAATTGCAATATCTTTATGGTTTCAATTTACAACATTAATATGAAAATTTCCCTCAAATAACTTCGGCATTCCGATTCGCCCGATTAGGGGGTATGCTAGTATGCTACAATGTTCTGGATAGATTTGAATGGCAGGACCATCTTAAATATTATAGTTTTTTGTTGTAGGAGATAATGTTTATTAAATTGATGGTTCATTTACCAATGTTAATATGCTACAATGTTATGTAACAACAGGGGATAGGTATGGAGCATGTTGTGCTAATCATAATAGATAACGTCATTAATTATGTGACCCTTGACAAAATGTGGATAGGTGTGGAGCATGTTGTGCAAATCATAATAGATAACTCCATTAATTATGTGACAGCTGACAAAATGTTAATAACAAGACACCCCCACATTCTTTTGGACTATATATGTTGCCCATTGCATTGTTTGATTATGGGGATCTTGACAAAGTTTACTTATTCGGGAGTGATTAAGGAGGCTAAGATCATGACTAAATTAATATATACACATGCTTTATGAAAACATTCTAAAAAAAATAGAGTTGGTGTTTTATACCATCACCTGGTTTGCTACCAACTTCATTTATTTTCCATCCATTCTCAATTATCAATTCAAGGTTAAGAGGATGTTTGTTTTTGTTGAGTGGTATGCTAATCCATTAAGAAAAATATTGGATGAGTTCAAGGGGATAGTTGTTGATCCGTAAGATCTTTTAATGACTATGGTTGAGTTTTAATCTTGCATGTGTTAATTAACCATTTGAGAAGCTTAATGAAAGAATGAGGAAAGAAGAGGAATTATGATAGCCATATACACATTTGCAAATCTGAAATGAAATAATAGACAGCAAACCATAACACGCAGATTGATAACGGAGTTCGGCACAACTTTGCCTACGTCTCCAGGCCTTTGTCTCTGTGGGGGAGGCTTCTTTATTTCTGTTCAAAAGCTCAAAAGTACATCGCAGCAGTGCCAATTGGCTACAAGACTGATCTGGTCATGTTCGTCTAGATCTCTAGAACCCTACAAAGAAAACGACACGCAAAACGGATGTCCGGAGCTCCCAGAAATGGATCGACAGCGTCTGCTCTTCAATATCTTCCCTGCATAAAAATGGCTTTGGCTTGGCTTCACTTAAGCATAACTCTGCTGTGAATGTCCTCCATGGCCTCAAACAGGCCTGGTTTATATAGATCTGAAGTTGGTTGTCCATCTCCAACTTCCTCCCAAAATTTGGGCTCCAAAAATGCCCAATATCTCCCAATAATGGAGAAAATCCACTAATATCAGGCAAAATAACAAATAAAATCCAAAAACTATACAAAATAACCCACTGCATATAAATTTAGGAGATTAGCCCCTAGGCTTGGGCACGTGCCCCCTAAACTCGGTCGTATGGGTGTACATGTGGCCAAGCGCCAGCTCCCCTTTCCCAAACTCCATGGTCGCATGTGCCATTTCATAGGACCGCACCTCATAAATATGTGCCTCGACTTTATTGACTGTAGCCCTGGTCGTGTGGCGCTTGCATAGGTCCATGGACCAACAGTATAACCGTGCCCAAAAAAAGGTGGTAAAGCCCCGGTCCTGTGGGATCCGCCCGGGATCCGGGGGCTGGACCTTATCCACACACACCCGCGCTCACCCGGTTGCTGTTGGGTTCTATGGTACGCGAATAGACCATGGGTTGGGGCTAAGCCCCAACCCTTTCCCCTCCGAAACTCAGTTCAATTCAATTCAAAATATTATTTTAGCATATAGTTAATAAGAACCAAATGAGGGCGGGTTGGCTAGCTCGGCCCTACCAACCCATACACTATGGGAGGTCGGGGGTTCGACTCCCGTGCACGCCAATAAATTTTACACAAACCGGAGAGCCAACCACAGGGTGCCACATGGCAGCCCATGACTGGGCCACGTGGCACCTCAACAACCAACCACAAACTGCCACGCTTCAATCGTTGATTGGTCCACGTGCCTGCCACCTGTCAAATGTCGTACGCCACATCACCTGCCCAGTCTTTGCACTGACAGCTGCTGACGTCATCTCGTGCCACATGTCACCCTTACAGTGGTGACATGTGTCACCCCAAGATTGGTCCAGCTATCTGCATGTACGCCATGTTATCCTACCACGTGTCGCCTCCTAGAGTTGCCACGTCATCTGTACGGTCATACGGCCTGTACAGTCAACATTCCAGGTGGCACTGTACGGACTGTACAGTCATCCCCTTTTTTTACCTGTTTGACTTTTCGGACAGAACGCGATATCTTGCACATACGGAGCCCGTTTGACAAAGTAAATATATTGTCGAAATCAGGAAGATGAGCCGGACGCAATGGTGCTAGTTTTGTCACATTCCGAGCACTTTAATTTTTGAGCATTTTTAAGCCCTGTTAGGCTTCTAGATCCGATTTCGGATCACACCTCCCCACAAAAAGACCTTTTGGTCCCCAAAAGGTTACTGACCAGTCAAAAAGCTCGGGATAGGCCACCCAGCTTGTCCGCTATCTTTGAACTCTGTCCTGTGCACCTGTCTCATCAAGATCAACTGTAACACAATCATGACAACTGACAGTATATTGTTAGCCATTTGAACCCTGTTACATCTTACTGAAGCCACTATCATCCATATAGAAAACATTACTAATGACAGTATCAAGAAGACAACTGCAAATGAACTGATATACTTGATATATTTGCATGACATGAGCTTATCTTGAAGCAACTTATGATTGATTTTCCATTCAACAATCATTTCTTGTTCTTGCTTAAGATCAATTACTTCATTTGAAACAATTATTGGTTTGTTGCTTGCTTGCACTGCCTTCTTTAATTGTTCCATTGTTGGAAGTGTTTTATTTTCTTTAACATGATGAGCATGCACCACATAATCTTTACCTGCTTTAGTGAATTGATATTGATTCTTTGTCCTGTAGAAGATTTCCTTACGATCATATAAGTATGGACTACCTAAGACCATTCCACATTCTCTTAACGGCACTACATCACATGTTACTTCATCCACATACTTAGATGAAATTGTAAATTTGATCGTGCACTGCTTTGTTATGTGCATTTGATGATGATTGCTTATCCATTTAAGTGTGTAAGGCTTATGATGAGTTTGTGTTTTTAATCCCAATTGCTTAACCAATTCTTCTGAGATTAGATTAGATTGAGATCCACTGCCGATTAATGTGTCTATCTTAGTGTGTCCCATGATTACCCTTATATGAAACAACTTGCTTCTACAATCAATGTCTTCACCATTTTTCCCTGTCATACCAACCAATGAGATCTTTGACTCATCACCTAAATCCGATCCCAAGTCTGTGGGTTTTGATATCGTTGCCACTGTTTGTGTTCCCTTCTTTTCTTTGAACCACTTTGGCCTCTTCTCAGGATGCAACTGCCAACATTTGTCCTCATCATGTCCCTCTTTCTTGCAATGCTTGCAAGTGGGCTTTCCTTCCTTTCTTGTCACCGCATTTGCATTCTTGCCATGCCTTTTCCTCTTGTCCTCTTTCCTTGAAGACAATGATTCCCCTGACACACCTACTTTCCCTACTTCAATATACGTAGCTTGAACAGAAACCTCATCAAGGTTAGTGGGTTCAAACATGAAAACAATGTTTCTAATATGCGCAGGTAAACCTCCTATATACTTCATAAGAGTTTCTTGTGTTTGAAAAGAGATGTCTTACATTAATGCCATTTTTCGAAATCCATCGGTGTATTCTTGCACTGTTTGTCCTTTTCTTAGTTTTAAAGATTGTCATTCAATTAATGCTTTTTCCTTATAACCCAAAGGATAGAATTGTTTCCTAATTGCAGAAATGAAACTCTTCCATGATGGAAATACATTACCCACATGTTGTGTTCCCTTTTTCAGCTTTCTTTGCCACCAAATGAGAGTTGTACCTGCAAGTCTCAAAGATGCCAACTTGATTTGTGTGGCCTCATCCTTGATTTGTTGCACACTGCAGTATACCTCCATCTGCCTGATCCAATTGTCAAGTTTTTCTGCATTTACTTTACCATCATATATGGGCAACTCAAATTTGACATCAAGTTTTAACAATGGCATTTCACTTTTATTCTTATGAACATTTTTCTTTCCATTAGATTTAGAACTTGAACTTGAAGAAGAAGGAGAAGAAGGAGGTGTTGATGGAGGTGAAGGAGGAATCTGAGGATGGTCCTCTTCCTCTTCACTTTTTCCCTTTGAAGATTCACCCAAAACTGGTCTCTTTCGTTCCAAGTAATCCTCGTACAAAACTTTCACCATCTCCGACATAGCAAGGAATGTTTTCCGGAATTTTTTCTCATCTTGAGAAATCCCTTCTTCCGATGCCATCTTCTCGTTGTGAGAATCTCTCTTTCTCAATCCAATTAATGGATTCTCTGCAACAAGCTCGCCTTCACCACACTGTAGTTTTTCCCTGGTTAACATGCAAAACTCAAATCCAAACGTCAACTAGCTCTAATACCACTTGATCCGTAGGATCTTTTAATGACTATGGTTGAGTTTTAATTTTGCATGTGTTAATTAACCATTTGAGAAGCTTAATGAAAGAATGAGGAAAGAAGAGGAATTATGACAACCATATACACATTTGTAGATCTGAAATGAAATAATAGACAACAAACCATAACACGCAGATTGATAACGGAGTTCGGCACAACTTTGCCTACGTCTTTGGGCCTTTGTCTCTGTGGGGGGGGCTTCTTTATTTCTGTTCAAAAGATCAAAAGTACATCACAGTAGTGCCAATTGGCTACAAGACTGATCTGGTCATGTTCGTCCAGATCTCTATAACCCTGTAAAGAAAACAACACGCAAAACGGACGTCTGAAGCTCCCAGAAATGGCTCGACAGCGTCTGCTCTTCAATATCTTCCCTGCATAAAAATGGCTTTGGCTTGGCTTCACTTCAACATAACTCTACTCTGAATGTCCTTCATGGCCTCAAACAGGCTTGGTTTATATAGATCTGAAGTTGGTTGTCCATCTCCAACTTCCTCCCAAAATTTGGGCTCCAAAAATACCCAATATCTCCCAATAATGGAGAAAATCCACTAATATCAGGCAAAATAACAAATAAAATCCAAAAACTATACAAAATAACCCACTACATATAAATTTAGGAGATTAGCCCCTAGGCCTGGGTGAGCACCCCCTAAACTCGGTCGTATGGGTGGACATGTGGCCAAGTGCCAGCCCAAAGGGCTGTGCGCTGGCCCCCCTTTCCCGAACTCCATGGTCACATGTGCCATTTCATAGGACCGCACCTCATAAATATGTGCCCTGACTGTATTGACTGTAGCCCTGGTCGTGTGGCGCTTGCATAGGTCCACGGACCAACAGTATAACCGCGCCCAAAAAAAGGTGGTAAAGCCCCGGTCCTGTGGGATCCGCCCGGGATCTGGGGGCTGGACCTTATCCACACACCCGCGCTCGCTCGGTTGCTGCTGGGTTCTATGGTACACGAATAGACCATGGGCTGGGGATAAGACCCAGCCCTTTCCCCCTCCAAAACTCAGTTCAATTCAATTCAAAATATTATTTTAGCATATAGTTAATAAGAACCAAACGAGGGAGGGCTGGCTAGCTCGGCCCTGCCAGTCTATACACTATGGGAGATCGGGGGTTCGACTCCCGTGCACGCCAATAAATTTTACACAAACCAAAGAGCCAACCACAGGGTGCCACGTGGCAGCCCATGACTGTGCCACGTGGCACCTCAACAACCAACCACAAACTTCCAAGCGTCAATCACTGATTGGTCCACGTGCCTGCCACCTGTCAAATGTCGTATTCCACATCACCTGCCCAGTCACTGCACTGTCAGTTGCTGACGTCATCCCGTGCCACGTGTCACCCTTACAGTGGTGACACGTGTCACCCCTGGATTGGTCCAGTTGTCTGCCCGTATGCCATATCAGCCTGCCACGTGTCGCCTCATGGAGATGTCACGTCATTTGTATGACCGTACGGCCTGTACAATCAGCATGCCATGTGGCACTGTATGGACTGTACAGACTATACAATTATCCCCTTTTTTTGCCTGTTTGACTTTTCGGACAGAACGTGATATCTTGCACATACGGAGCCCGTTTGATGAAGTAAATATACTGTCGGAATTAGGAAGACGAGCCAGACGCAATGGTGCTGGTTTCGTCACATTCTGAGCACTTTCATTTTTGAGCATTTTTAAGCCCTGTTAGGCTTCTGGATCCGATTTCGCATCACACCTCCCCACAAAAAGACCTTTTGGTCCCCAAAAGGTTACTGACCAGTCAACAAGCTCGGGATAGGCCACCCGGCTTGTCCGCTATCTCTGAACTCTGTCCTGTGCACCTGTCTCATCAAGATCAACTGTAACACAATCATGACAACTGACAGT
>ML826612.1:59490-71190 GCA_009831015.1 Picea engelmannii
CTATAAAATGATTGGGTGGCGTGAGGGGGAGGGGAGGAATATTGCATTTCAAGGTAAGCAATTTAATTACAAATTTTGATGTAATTTTATTTGTTTCTATTTTCCTTGTTTGGTAGTGGAAGGAAATGTAATTTTATTTTATTTTTTCACTCTTTTTGGTAGATAGTTGGTGGGCTAATTATGGTGGACAAACACCATGTCTATAAAAAATGCAATTCGGGTGCTAAAGCTAGATTTGTAGTGCTTTAGGTTGCGAACACAATTGGAGTGTATTTGAAAAATATACACTCAACTAGCACAACAAGACAAAATATCAATGCTTTAATGATACATTGTTTGGCTATTGCAATCTTTGGTTTTGGGTGAAACTTTTAGAGAAACCACTTGATGTTGGAGGCCATTTTCTTGGATGAGATTGATCCCACTTCTGATTGGGTGGTGGAGACTAAAATACTTATCTTCAAAGATACTTGGTTGGTTAGATGGGGAGGATGACTAGGAATAGGAGGCATTAGGTCCACCATTGTAGATCAATAGGGTCAAGTGCCAACCTCAATACCCTCCACTAGATGTTTTACACCCGCCACGGAACCTACCACTTCTAAAGAAATAACTTGGACTAGGAGCTATAAAAGGGATCATGGGCATTCATAGTATCAGAGTAGATAGTAGATACATTTATATTTGATGTTATTGTGTTTGAACTCTTAACCCTTGATAGCTACTAATAGTTAATGTATGATGTACATTGTATATGAGTAGACATATTATACATTATATGTATTACATTGATGATGTTTTAAGTGCATATTTTACTTTTTTTGAAGAAAAAAAAGTATGCATTTTTTATGGTCACTATTTTTTTGGTCGAGTTTCCTGATTTTTTCATGAGTTTTTACCAAGTAAACAATTCAGGACCCCAACCGAGTATTACCAAGTCCATGTTCAACAACAAAACTTGGAACCCTACTTTTGTGCCTACGCTCTAGGTTTTGGCATACTACATGTAAGCATGTTCAAGCAAGGTTGTTTATGTTTATTGTTCCAACAAACACTTTGAATTATTATAATTGAGGACCTAACACTTAATGTCATTTGTTTTTTAAAATTATTTTTTTATTTTTTAAATTGAAAGCATTGTTTTAAATGAAACTTTACTCAAGTTGGTTTTCCATTGATAACACAAGATTTTTTTTAACAAAGTTAGGTTGGGTCAAGGTTTGAGTTGAATTGTTGGTGCAATGGCGCTTCCAATTGAGGGGGTTGTAGGGGGTGGCAGGGAGGACAACAATCAACCCCTCCCTTTTCAAGGATGTAGTATTAGAAGGTAAGAAGAAACATCCCACAATCTTAGGGGATGGAAGAAGTTGAGGTTTCTTGAGTTGAAAAGTGGGGAAGTGTTTAGAGAAGGCAGTAGAAAATACAATGGTTGTAGTGGTGTTCTCAAGTACAAAAATTCAAGACTAAATGGTTGAAGGTAGACCTTACTTCTTCAATTATTTAGGCTTTATATGTTTTTTTGGCATGAGAGATTTGATCCAAAAAAGGAGGATTTCATAAAGGCTCTATTGTGGGTGCGATTGGATTCACTCCCATTGCACTTTTGGAGACATGAGGTTCTTGAGGGTATATTGGCAATATGCTTGGTATTTATGTGAAGGCATCAAAGGCACCAAGGGAAGGTATATACACTTCTTATAACACATTTTTGTATACATGAATGTATTGTGTCTGCTTCCAAACTCGATTGTCTTGGATTACCACGATTTGAAATGGACACTACTATTTTCTTAAGAGTAGGTGCTATTTTCATGCAGGCACTGTCATGAGAATGGATAATTCATGCAACATTTCCCTATAAATATTTTGATCCAACTAGAAAGGAAAGTTAATAATGATGGATTTACAGAAGTCAAGAAGTCGGGTAATGGGGGAAAACAAGGTTAAGGGCTTGGGGGAATAATCTTAGAACCGCATTTCCAATTGTTTCCATGCCCTAGAAAATATGAGTAATGATGAAGAATACAACAAAGGAAAAAATGGGTTTGTAGACCAGGGAAACTCCTAAGACAAATTGCAGAGATTCGAGGAGGAAATATATATATTTAGAATGCCTCAAATCTAGTTACAACTTCCATGGATGGGGATAAATCTTATCTAGCATAGACCTCAATGGAGGTGGGGATAATATTATCTAGCATATACCTCAATGGAGATGTTATCACGAGATTTGTACTTGTGCAAAGCCATCCACAAGATGTCAATCTTGTGTAACAATTAGAAGTAATTGTCATTGTCACCTAGATGAGTACTTACCTCATTTTAGTGAAGGAGAGGGGTCCAACACAACGAAGGCTTCCCTAGTGACCTCAAGGGATGTTATAGCAAGCCAAGGCAAGTATATAACCCCCTATCTTAGTCATTTAATATTTTAGGCTAGGTCTTGGGAAAATATGAAGAATAAAGTGGTTGTGCAAGGTAATTGGGCAACATGTACGAGACAAGAAAACTTTCCAATGCATATAATGATCAATTACCAAGTTATATTGCATACCATTCACATGTAGACATAAGATATCAACTAAAACAAATCGTTGTTGTAAAATTGTAGCAGTAAACCAGTCTATATCATCAATAAGTAATTTGCAACAACAATGGGAAAAATAGCCCAGAAAACTAGTAACTAAATCTTAGAATTTAGCTTACAACAAGGAGAACATTATCCAATTGCTAGACAATGATTATGTGTTGTGTAAGCCAAAATATTAAGTAAGTATGAAACAATGAAATCAAACCCAAATGGTTGTAGCAAACATTTATAACAACAACAATAAAATTTACTTGTTTGTTAGGAGTTACATTAGAGTTAAAGTTAGAGTTAGTGAGGTTAGTTGGATTGCTTTGAGAGAGAATGAAAAAGTTTTGAGAGTGTGTTGTAACTAAAACTAGGGTTTCAATCATCACTTGCAATCAACGAGACTAGTGTTGTTTCTCTTTTCTTGGGCAAATTGAGTTAAGGAAAACACCATGAAAATTACTAGAGGAAAGAGAGAGATGAAGATCAAACTAGGGCATATACCATCATAAACCCTAACCCAAACTTCTTGAAAACAAAACCTAGGGCATATACCCTCATAAACTGTAGGTGTTTTTTTCTTCTCTAACTTCTAGCAACAAGGTCTCAATTGAATTAGTTCAAACCCTAGGGGGATAAACCATCTTAATCCTTAGGACTTGAACTAGCTAATACAAAAAACCTAGGGTATAAACACTCTTAAACCCTAGAATAAAGTCTTAAATGCTTCAACAATTAATGATAAATCAAAGTAGGGAGGGGGGTAAACAATCTTAATCTGAGAGAGAGAGAGAGAGAATTATAAATGTTTCTCACAAGTGTGAGAGTGATGATAAAATAAATTGAGTGCTCCCTCTACTTATATGAGGTAACCAAGCGTTATTTCTCCACAATAATGAGTAAAATGACAATAATCCATGATACAAGGTGGGGCTGACCCCTCAAATAGCCTCTAAAAGTATAATACATACAAATAAACCATCACAAGGTTACACATGTCGTGACGTCAAGCCTTCAATGGGTGAAAAGAGCCTTCCCAAGGCCACATGTCATCGTCAAGTGGTGTAAGCAAGGTGGAATACCATCGTGAAGTGTTTTGTCACATGTCAAGCCATCACTTGGTGTCTAAATGGAAAACAAGCCCCATCATCTCAATCAAGACATGATGTCATCGTCAAGAACCCAACGTCAGGGGTGAGAGGGCCATTGTCCAAGGTGAAATGATCATGCACCACCTCTTTGAGTAGTGTCTAAGCATAACCAAGTGCAATGATTTTCATCAAGTATTGAACAAGGTGTGGGGTTCAATGCCCAAGGTGTGGGATTTCTGCCCATTTTTGAGCCATCATGGTCATATCTGCAAAAAAAAATCCTATCCATCCATCATCCAAGGTCCATAAGATGTGAGAGCATGTATCTGAGTGTGTCAAGCCATCAAGTCACTCAACACTCTGCATCACACGTACCATATCATGCAATAAAGGAACAACATCATGGGTGAAAGCATGGGACATCCTTCAAAGGACCATGTTAGGTGCATCCAAATCAAACAAAGCTATGGAATCAAGAAAGAACAATGTTCACAAAGTATAAGAGTCCTTAGATCATATAAAGTAAGTTGTTACTTAATACATAAGCCATATTAACAAATTCACATCAAGTATCCCCTTCAAACTTGACATTAGCTCAAGAATATATTCAATTTAGCAAGTGTAGGTATGGTAGGGCCATCAAAAACTCTATTAGATGTGCCAACCACAGTAGGGAAGAAAATACCCAAGCAGAGGGATATGTCCTGAGGGAGGCGGGAAATAAAAGAAACCATTCAAGAGTAAGTGTGATAGTGAAACGTGTCGGGCTTACTTCATGGTAATGAGATCATTTGGCCCATTTCTATGAGCGCCTTTGTAGAGGGTGCACTTGCTCTCGAGTTACCTCTTTCTAGGCGCTACATTTTTTCAAACCCATTAATTTGTCTTTTATATTTTCCCTTTTATTGATTTTCAAGTCCCCTTTATAAGGTTTCAATAATTAGCATTCATTGCTTCATATAATAGTGACACTGGGGTGAAATCCAAAAGGGTAGAGCTCAAGTATGGACTGTGGATTTTAAATGTCCTTGCTATCCAATTTATTTCTTTCTTTCATAACATTATTTCTTTATCATTTCTTACTAGTAGGTGAATCAACCTCGACATTCTAGTTTTTTATCCTTTCTTACTAGCAGGTGCATCAACCTCGACATTCTAGCCCTTTTTCTCATGAGAGAATGAACCATAACCTATAATCGAAGTTTAGTACATTGTGATAGTCTCCATTATGGTAATTGTTAATTATGGGGGGTAATAGAACGTTACCCTTGTTAAGGCCTCGTAGTAATACCCTTGTTCCTTGGGGGTGACAACATGGGACTAGAGCATAAATGATAGCCACCAAGGTGAAACAAGTTAACAAGCATAACTTCTTGAGCTTATGATTCATTGTCCAATTTCAACCAATGATCCTTATTAACATGCCTAATTTATTAAGTATGACACTTCATATGAAACAAGGGCTAATGTACCCGATGGTGATGTTGGACCACCATGTCTGAAGGACTATGTTGATTGGATGTAAAGATATTTTTCCAACCAAAAGTAAGAGAGGCATATGAGGGTGTTGTTGGGATGCCATGAGTGGATAAGTTAATCATCATCATTGTCGGGATCCATGTCTTCATTGTGGGCCACAAGACATGATCTCCTCTAGTTACCCCTAGGAATGAGGGGTTAACATATGGCTCAAACATGGGGACATTTTCTCACTTTAGAGTGCAGGAGAAACTCAACATCTCCAAGACCTGCCACATGCATCACTAAAACATTATAGCAAGGGCGGGCGACATGGTCCACTCGTGTTAGCAAAATAAAGTCATGCTAGAAAGAAAATTCATTGAAACTAAGACGTACAATCAAGAAAATAAGGCAAGTATCTAGCATGGATGCATATCATAACCAAAATGAGGATGCAAAGACATGTATAAGAAAAATAAATGTAGGGCTATACTAACATTAATGCATGATGCATATATATACAATTGAAACACAAGCATGCAAATGATCTACCTAGCCTACCTAAGTGAAGGCAAGAGAGATTAGGTAAATTCATACCACCAATAAATCCATCCTAGCCTTTTATGAAGATGTCTACCCTTGTGCTTGATTATGAACCATATCAAATATAAGTTAAACACAAGATGATCATGAGTTGGAACCAACACTATATCATAGCCAGTCACAAAAAATTATGTACGACCCTCTCTTTTGAGTGTTTCAGCCCCTGAAAACTTGGATGATGAGGCTAATTTCAGCACAAAAGAGTACGACCTCTTCCAGCGCATCTCCAGAATATCTCAGAACTAAATTCTAAGAAATTTTTATTTTTGGACCTAGGGTTTCTAGGGTGTCGAAATTTCCTACAAAATATTTATGTTTTTCTGAAGAAACATTGTTCTGAATCATTAAACATCTTTGTGATACTATAAAATTGATTGTTGGTAGTCATAATTCCAAACATAATCCAGTCTACAAGGATTCAAGAAAATATGAAGAACAAAACTCCAATGGAAGATAGGCTTGATGGAGCAAGCAACTTCAGCCCTTGGAAATCAAAGGTTCTAGTCACTCTTGAAGAAGAATATCTCTTGGATGCAACCACTAAAACTCTACCAGAAACAACAACTGAATTAGAGAAGAAAGTAAGAAAAGAAGATGACATCAAAGCAAGGAAAATAATCATCTACTCAGTAAGAGACCATATCTTTCCCCTGATTTCAAATCTGAAGACTGCCTATGATATGTATAAAACATTGAAAGAAATGTTTGAAAGTGACAACACTCTCAGAGCTCTCGCCTTGAGAAGTCAACTCCAAAGTACTAAGATGGCGAAAGATGACACAGTTGCACTTTTCTTCATGAAGTTATCAGAGGTTAAAGAACAGCTAGAGACAATTGGAGAAATCATATTTGATAGAGAACTTGTCTTAACTACTCTCCAGAATCTTCCAAAATCATGGGAGCCCTTCCTTCAGAGTATCAATGGAAGAGAAACCCTACCAACCTTTGAGCGACTATGGATAGATTTTACTCAAGAAGAACTAAGACTCGTAAATAAAGGAGTGGAAGATTACCCAGGATAAAATCATGCTCTTGCACTTCATACGAGGAAAGGAGGAAGATTCAAAAGAAACTTCAGGCAAACATTTAAAGAATAAAAGTCTTCACCAAATTCAGGATATCAAAGAAGAGATGCTTCGAAAGTTCAGTGTTATAGATGTGACAAGTATGGACATATTTCTAAACATTGTACAACCAGAAATAAGGGAAAACAATATGCCACCACTGCCGACATTGATCCAGATCCACCTCAAGAAAATGAAGAGAGGAGAAACTAGAAGTATTTTCTCTAGAAGAATGTTGCAACAAAATAGCTAAAATCTTTTTGTTCTAAAATTTTTATAGTGGATTGCATGTTTCAAATAAAAGAAGGATATCACTCCTTATACTAAAAGAGATCTCAAAACTTGGACCATTATCCCTGGTACAGGAGTCCAAAACATTGTTCCTTGTACAAGAACTAAACTGAAATATTATTCTCGAAAGAGAGATAGAAATCTCAAAATAAAGATTGACAAAAAACAAACATCTTCTCTCCCTTCAACAGTTCAAAGGGAGACAGACAGTTTCTCCAATTGATATGTTCAGTGATGTTGTAGCAAGGCATAAAATGCCTACCTAGACTCACTATGCAAGAGGCAAAGAAACATGCAAGCCTCTCAAGGCACATTCCGAGAAAGCAAACGCATTTTTCAAGATATCCTTTAGACATGAGCCACTTCATTGATGATGAGACTCCTTGTTTTATAAAAAGCTACAAGAAAATCAGTATGGCCAAAATTCCATAACAGAAGAGTACTAGTATACTTTAATAGGATGGTGCATAATATTTTACTCAGGGACCAGAAAGAGAAACCTATGGTAAAGAATGCAGTTGATGAAAGTATCAAGGAAATACAAAACTAGATCGACAACCAGAGGTTTCTCACAAACAGAGGGAGTTGTCCATGATGAAACACCTGATCTAGTGATCCAGATACACTTACATCCATGAGTTGGAAACTATATCAGATAAATGGATTCTTGATAAGTCTGGGTTTCAAACAAGAGTGTTGGTGATCCAAACTTATATCATTACAACATTGGTGACGAAAGCATGGACCTGATAACCTATTCAAAAAAATTTGTTGTTACAAGTAATCCTAAATGTATGAATTTGAGATAAAGAATCTAAGTATGATTCACTGCTTCTTGAAACAAGAAGTATGACAGCTGACCGATAAAATCTTCAGTGAACTGGAAAATCGCATTCGGTTGATGTTCCACCTTGAAGTATTCCATGGTTTCCTATTGCAGCAGGAAACATAACTCTGTAATCTTAAGTGCACCAGAGACTGAGTACATATATAGCAGTAAGTGTGTAAAGAAATGTGGCTTCACATACTTCCGACAGATTTACTTGACCATGAGATGGATCCTATATTGATGACAAATAGCCATATATAAATCTCCTTAAAGAACCCAAAGCTTCCTAATGGATTGTCACACAAAGATATAAAATTTTCTTATGTTAGAGATATGATGCAAAAGAAAATTTTGTACTTGCAGTAATTTTCTACACCTGAGCAAACTCCAAACTTTTACACCAAACATTTACTTGGTGAAGAAATCCTTCCGAGTTAAGAGGGAGTATGGATTACCTTAGCCAAAAACAAAATTCAGAGTACATCGGTATGAGACTTGGCTTGATGGAGAATGCCTCCCTAGCTGAGAGGGAGTGTTGATGAATGCAACTATGGGAGACATCCTCCAGATTACAAACCTGTGAGATGTGGAACATAGCAGCTATGAGAAGTCTTTCTCTCAGCTTACAAACCTGAGAGAAAGCCCCTATGAAGGGTTTGTGGTTCCTGTTTGGGATAGAGTCAGGGACGTAGAGATGGCATCCTCTGTGACGTGAGTGAGAAGAACTCCAGATGATTATCCGATGTAAGAGTGATATGTTGAGTTAGGACGTGTCTGTGGCTGAGCACAAGGTGAACGTGGGAAATCCCAAAAGTGTCGGGCACATCATCATGTGAACTGAAATGAAGATGATGTGATGGCCTCCTCTCAGCAACAACAGAGTTGACGAGAAGACTCCAGATGATCCTCCTGTTGGTGGCAGTGGGAAAGTAGATCTATAGAGTGGACGTGCCTGTGGACGAGCATAGGTGAACATGTGAAGACTGGGTTCATCTGTGTAATGCAGTGAATCAGGTTCATGGCATCCCTATGGATGTGCCCCTAGTGGATGAGAACTAATGGGTGTATCAGATCCTTTGCTATATATTGTTCAAGAGTCAGACCTACCTGTAACCCTAGTTGTTGTGTAAAGGGTACAGGTCAGCCCTACCTTACTGTGTCTATAGATAAAATGTAAAAGATAATTAATAGTAATAGTAATAGTAATTATTATAATAATAAATAAATAATATATCTAAGTGAGGTTGGCCCTATTGTGCCAATAGACATTTCAGTTAATAGGACAATTCTAATATAAGTAAAAGGAAATCCTTCATTTGTAAACACACACACACTTGTGAGTTTTGGAAATTTCAGCAAGTGCACTTCTTGGTCAAAGTTGCGCACCTCTCTTGGGCGCTAGATTTATAGGTTTTTGTGCACCCTCTTGTGTGTTGGATATTCTTGGTGGTGAAAGGTCTTTCTCTTGAAGAGTATAGCAAAGGATTTGGTTGGGGTTTTCTCCCTTATTTGAGAAGGGTTTCCCAGGATATATCTTGTGTTCTTGTGCATGGTGCTTCTTCATGTGATCTTGGTTGTTGCAACATTTATGGTTATGGTTAATTGTTAAAAAATAATGAACTTCATGCTTAACCTAATGCTATGAAAAAACAACATGAAGAAGTCGTCTCATTGAGGTTTGAAGTTGTCAATCTCAACGAAGACATGAAGATATCTCAAGTACTAAAAGACTTTTTCAGTTGTCAGAGGTCACCATTTGATAAAACGGTTCTCGGATACATTGATGAGGCTTCATGCAAAGAAGATGCACACGCCAATTCCAGCAAGAGCACTAAAGAGAGAGGAAGCTCCAAACTGCCAATAAAGAAAGTTGAAGAGAAGTGTTTCAGGTTGCTAGAAGGAAGAATGAAGAGAAGGCTAAAAATTATGTAGGCATACCTACACGTTCCTATCAAGGCAAAGATTACAAAGTAAGGGATCATTGTTATCAAGAGTCAAGGAGGAATGAATGTAGAAGAGGTGTATCTCTGAGAAAATCTTCTACCCCCAGGTATCAAAGTTTATTTCCTGGTTATTGTTTTATTTGCAATAACTTTGGACATAAAGTTGGAGATTGTAGAGTGTATGGAAGAAATGTGCAAACAAGATGTGTTTATATGACTCCCTACAATATTGAATGTTACAAATACCAAAACTATCGACACATAACATGTAATTGTATAAACATGATGGGTTCTTCCTTGAAAGAAAACATTGATAGAATATACAAGAACGTTTGCAGAAGAAAGAAAAAACAAGAACAAGTGAATGAAGAACTCCCAGATATCATACTCACAGGAATTGCAGAGTTGCGAAATAATGATGAATCTACTAGCAAAGAGGAAGATGTCATAATTCAGAATGACGATCTTCCAGCAGGGCATCCTCATACATTGTTCTAAGCAATCTGTCTTGGAGACTCCCAATAATGTCAATGTTGAAGAGGGGGAGTCTAAGCAACAACAATTTCAGAATAGAGAACTATCTTTCAGACAATCTGAAGTGTTTTGGGAAGGCAGATTCATAGTGATTTGATGGCAGACTTGCAAAATTTCTCATGACATACTGGTTGATTACTTCAAGGTGTTTTTTAGAACACATCTCCATGCATGTATGAAGGGGTTAGTTGGAAAACACAAGGGATATCATTGGCTCATAACTAGAGGATTCCAAGTATATAAATTCAAGCATAGATATATTCATTGGTTTGAACACATTCGAGAATGTGTTGGACAACCTAGTGTTCTTGTTATAGACTTGTAGAGCTTGATTTGAAGATAGAGCAGACTAGTGGACATATTTGATTTAGCTTGAGAAGCGGAAATATGTGGTAATTGGTTGCAGCAGATTTGAAGAAGCTCTCAGAATAGTGAAGTGGCAGATTAGTCAACATTGTAGAGTAGCAGAGTCATGGAAAACTTTGTGGCATATTGACATAAATGAATTCACGAGATATTTGGCAGGTCTAGAAGACAATACGTGACATGAATAAGAGAAGATGCATGACAGTGGATGAAAGCATGAGCTCAGGAGGAATTGCAGAAAGGTAGAAGGAATCGTTGTTATTGTCGTCAAGAGGAATGTTCAATAAAGCATATGACTTAAAAGAGAAGCATATTGACAGATGGAACTAGCACAGTTGCAGGAAGGCAAGTTGTAAGAGGGACATCAAGATAGGGGGAACTACCATTTTCCATTGATGTTAAAAGGGGAGAGAATGATTCGGAGAGAAATATCAGGAGCATGATCACAGAGGGAGTATGAGTGTTTCCATCAATGACAAAGGGGGATATTGTTGAATGGTGTTGTCATTGATGTCAAAGTCAATCGTTGGTAATCAGCATGAAGAACACATCCTCCTTGGAAGCAACAAAGAAAGAAAAGTCATCTCCTTGAAGACCTTATTAGGAATGAAGATGTGGCTACTTGAAGAGCCTTGAAGGAGCTTTGACATGAAATTTTTTAATATATGTGACCAGTGGATTACAATAAGAAATACCAATGGACAAGGAGCCCTAGAAGAGAGGAAAGGAAGCCCAAATGAATGGTGAAGAATACCCGCAGTTAATTGAAGAAAAAGAGTACGGAGAACATTGCAAATGCATGTAAAACCTCCATGTATTAATAGCCCTCATCAATTCGTTTCCAACAGTAGGTGGCACACCACGTGGTTTCTCACGGTTGAGGAGTTATGGCCTCTTAAAGATGAACATAAGAATTTGCCCCAAAGCAAAGCAAAGAAGCCTC
>ML826613.1:17327-37355 GCA_009831015.1 Picea engelmannii
GTACAGGTTGATTATAGGTTGGTGCATGGTTGATGCACTTGTTTATGGCACAGGTTGGTGCATGGTTGATGCTCTTGTTTATGGTACAGATTGATATCTGTTGAGGATTGTTGTCTCATCTCAGTTGATGCTGAGAATGCAAGTTGAGTCTTGCATATAGAGCTGGTGCTCTTGTAGATTTGTACTCTATTCAGTTGTTGCTGATAAACCCCAAGGATTGTAGTCCATAATAACTGGTTGTTTTCCAACATAAATTATTAGTAACTGGTTGTTTTCCAACATATCTGGCAGTGGTTGGAAGTTTGGACCCTTGCTTATTTTTCTTCTTATTAATCTTCATTTTCTTCTTCTTTTATCGATCGGGTTACTAGCTTCAGATCTTTCACTCGGCGAAGAAGATTAAACGGAAGAAGACTTTGAAAGTGAAGAAGGGGAAGAATATCTTACTAGTGAAGAAGGTGAAGGATCAACATGAGTTTGATGTTCTTATGGGGAAGTGCTTACAACTGAAGCACTTGTTGCATTTGGGATTACCAGAGTGGAAAAAAACCATATTAGTAACCTAATTGTGACACCTGGAAGGCTCAAAGTAGCGATGTAAGGAAGACCAATGTTTCTATAAGAAGGAAAAACAAAAGGTTCCCCCGAAGTAGGGGTTGCTTCATTGGTCATTCTGAGAACTAACGCCATGTTGACGGGAGAAAATTGACGCTCGCCAAATGGAAGAGTGGATACGGTATGGGGTTGTCTAAATAACCCAAGCCGTTTGGGATGACCTCCCCTGACAGGTTTAGTGGCTCTGTTAGCCGATCCAAGTCCTAGAAAACAAAAGAAACTACACTAAGGAACTAATCTAAATGAAAACAATAACTAAAGAAAACTAATAAACAAATCTGAAATAAATATATATAGTCTATTATCTAAATTATACAGCAATGATTCTATAAAATTAAATGTTCAATTATCAACAGAATCAGATCCAATTACAAATATACAATATTTACAGATTACAGATTTAAATGAAAACCTGCAAAAGTCATTTGTAAACTGTACTATGACAGTAAGACTATTGTTTTTTTTATTTTTATAGTTTTATAAAAAAAAAAAAATGAAAACTATCTAAGCCGAGCAATCAAAAATAATAATCTTAACTAATAAATCTGAACTAATATATCTATCTAAAATACTTAAATAACACTAATATACTAACCTGCAATAACTCTTTCCAATTTGTTCTGTGTAAAGGATCCAGTTCAGTTGTTCGATGGGAGGAAACCCACACCAGATTCTCTGCAAGCTTCTTGTAAACAGGAAGCAGCAGTGCTCTTTTGAATATCAATAACAGAACAAACAAGACATAAAATTAACAGCAATCTTATGATTTACAAATCATCACAATTAGATAAACCTGTATGTGAAGATTTGTACAAAATGATTCATTTAACGAAGAAGGTAAACCTTTAATTCCTTAAATTGAAACAAAGTGAATGTTGTACTTTTTAAAATAAGAGAGATCGGATATGGACAACACATAAACCGAATCACATCAACCTGCAATGAATCATGA
Organism: Picea engelmannii; assembly: GCA_009831015.1. NCBI lineage: Eukaryota > Viridiplantae > Streptophyta > Pinopsida > Pinales > Pinaceae > Picea > Picea engelmannii. The sequence goes on from ML826613.1 coordinate 18,895, forward strand.
TAGCCAAAGTAGTCGATAATTGATTGCAAACTGATCTGAAGAAAACTCGAAATAAAAGTTTGATATATTGAAAGCTAAAGTTGTTACAAGACATCAACTTTCATCCCAGTCTGTATCATTATAAATCCATAGTCTGGTTCTCCCCACAGTGATGATAATGGCTCATTACAAAAAATAACAAGTATTTAAATACCTCCCACAGGGTAAAACATCCATGTGGGAATTATCAAAGCAGTTTTACAAAAAATCTGGGGATAATATCCCAAGTCTCTATTTTAGACTCAAACTAACAATCTAAAACAAAACTATATCCAAAGTATCTCCTAAACTACCACAGCATGCCCAATTGATCATTGTAATTCGTATGCACCTGAAAGTGGACAAGAATGACAAGTTTAGAGGATATTTTATTAATAAAATTAACAAAAATCTAAATTTTAAGACTAGCTACAGAATCTTTCGATTTTGTAGCTGGTCTAATTTGAGCACAGAATCGTCTTAAAATCAACCCAAAACTTAACAGAATTATATTTCGACTTATCAAACCAAATCTTTAATTACTAATTCCAAACAGAGTGAATCATTCATGCCACACCAAACCAAACTTGTATGTGAATTGAAACAAACGAAATCGTGGTTGAATGATCAAATAGTAACAGGATATGTGAGATTTGTCAAACAACTTTCATTACCAATTTGGAACATACAAAATCGATTGACAGTTGGAGAAACAACGAAATCATCTCTTGAACCAATTCCAATCGACACAAACTGTAACCGATCAAGTAAATTTTTCATGAAGTAATTTATGTCGACTCAGCCATTAACAAAATCGTTTTTAAATCCATAACTAACAGAGTTGTTTTTTCGATTTAATAAATTACATTGTATTTATCAAAGCAAACTCTGATATTGATGCATTGCATACGTAAAGGATCATGCCAATTCAAGCATACGAAATTGTTTCAAAATCAAATCAAACAGGAACGAATCGAAACATTTTGGGGCTGACACAATCGTTATGAAAAATCTTATCAATCAACACAGCTACACGATTTTAGCAAATAGCTCTTTTGCACAGGTCGAATGTAATCAAAATCCAAACGAGAATATTTATTCAAAACGAAACAGACTTGTTTCAAAGCAAACCAAACAGAATCACAAACAACTCGATCGCTTATACTAAGTTGGGCGCGACAAAATCGCATAACCAAATCATAGCTATATTTGAGTTTAGCAAAACGAATCTACTATACAGGATCCACAAAAAAATCATTTTTGATGATCAAACTAAAACAGAATCATTTCGAATGTATTAAAACGAACAGAGCTTATTGAAAACAACTCCAATCGGTTATATTAATTCAAGCAAACTCATAAAGCAAAATCGATATCGAAACACATACATGGGCAACTCGGTCATGATAATTTTGAATTGACAAAGGCCATTGCTGCCTCAACGTTCCTGAAGACAATTGAACCGGTGGTTTTTTGTCTCTTCTCACAGACTGCTTGATTTTATAAGGGTGATCAAGGGTTCAAGAGTGTGAGAGGTTGGACGGGTGGGAGTAATTCTGAGGCACAGGCCTGGAGAATTCATAGACGTTTCAGAAAATGTACACAGACCCAAAACGCACCTTTCAGCCACGGAGAAGATCTGAAACTTGACCTCTAAAACACGAGCTAGATCTCTGTAACAACTCAATTTATGAGGAAACCGCTCGCTATGAAGGTAAAGGGGCTAATTTCGGATTTGGGTTTTCAGGGGTTTTATCGGATTCAAAACCGTTTGCCCAGAATCGCTCACACCAAAACGTGTCTCTGGGAGGCAATTACAGGGGCAGTCTTCTCTGGCACTCAAACAGTAACTGACTCTTAACACCATGGGGTTAAATTCGCCCTACAGGAGCCAGGAGAGAACACACAGTGAGCAGGGTGAACGGTCAAGGGTTTGAACAGAGTATTCGCAGGATTGAATAACTCACATACTTCCCCGAAAATCAACAGAGGTGACCCAGGATAGGGGGAAGGCATTAATGCCCGAATGTGCGAGGGTGGTGGAGATAGCTCATCCCATGAAAAACAATCATTTCCATAAGTACAACCGACGGCGCATATGGTGATTCAAATCACTATGTTAAAAACAATGCCACCCAAACAATTAATGAAATTTATGGTAATTCGACCAAACATTTGTGCAAGCAATAGTATTAGCATAGTTTTAAAACCAAAACAATGATTCAAAATCAAAACTAAGGGTTCGATCATATCAAATATGTGTTTTATGAAATGATTACACCAAGGGTCTAACCACAACGTCAATGTGTTTTCGTGAAAACAATGTGTCAAGGCAATCGATGAAAAGACTAAAAAACATCAAACCACCACTGTATTAAGGACTCAATGACACTCATTATCAAATCATCACAATCTTATAAAAATGAAATCACATTAACAACAAAAGAATGCCAAATGAGTCAAGATTTTGGTGTCTTACCAACTGTGCGACTATAATTAAATCGAAAATGCAATGAACACATAGACAAGAGTGACCAAAATAATCCAGCGACGATTTTAATGTGACTTCAAAATCAAAGTTTTCACGCTTGAAGTCGTGAAAACGAGAACAAAGGAAGGTGCGCAAACGCGCAAAATAATAGTGTTGTTTAATTCGAAGATTGCGCACAAAATCAAGGGTTCCAAAACACTTGTGTGGGCAGCTTATAAAGATAGGATAAAAAATGTGAAATGGCTGCCAACAATGGCGACACACTGGTACAAGCAGTTATCTCTGCCACAAGAACAAATTCAGATTAGGATAACAAGAATAATTCAAACTCAAAAATAACCAGGAGATTGTCTAAAAATCATTCTGATCAAACATTCCAGCAGTGTTCAAAGGATGAAATGTAATAGCAGTCTTAAGACAAGCAAGCCACGATATTAAAGATAAAATCCCCAATACTGTTGATAGAGACACTGCTGCCAGCAAACGTCCATAGCCTCAAAAGGGTTGCCATATAACCCACTATGATATCCGTATCCTGCCAAGAAGTTCCAGATCAGAATAAAGGATGTGTTAAGGTTAAGAGGTTTCATATTTACGAATTTTCATATACCCGACATTGCTTCGCTGCCAGCAAGCCTGTTCAGTACCCAGGCGAAGTTGTCTTGGCGTCATGCATGCATTTACCCGTTGCCAGTAGACCTGTTCATCATCCCAGCGGGTTTACAAGCACTTCCCACAGCTCTTTTAATGATTTATTTTGTTTTTTAAAGATATATAATTGAGCGGGGTGACACTAAAAATCATGATATTTTAAACATACTTTTACAGACCTCAACAGAATTTTTTAGAACTGTCCTTCATTAAGATTCAGAGATGGTTTATTTAGAGAACCAACCTTCTAAGTCAGGGAGACATCTTCTGAGTCGTTCCCTTAAGGAACAGGGACAGCGTAAGAATATAATAGATGACCGTGACAGGATTTACTCACAGATCGAAATCAGTTAACTTCTTTCAAACAACAGTCTTTTCTCAACACAGATACAAATTTCAGAAGTATATAATTGATGTTTATACAATGTTTCAGCAATCATTTTAGTGAAAGAATTTTTTGTTTTCCTTGTCTGAATAGTTCAGCATGCAGGTATGTGTATTTCTAAAAGCAAAAACTGGTAAGCATAAGGGAGAAATCAAAACACACTAGCGAAGAAAAAAATGGAAAGCAAAGAAATCCAAACAACAAAAACAAAAGACAAATATGTACAGAAGGTGCATCTGAAAACCTTATGCAACAAATCCCTTGAGAAACTGAAAGAAAGTAGGAAAATCCTGATTGATGGGAAAGAAATCTTACTCGTGGTACCTTGGGTTAGGGTTGATTCAGATTTATTTATCTCTTTACCTTCCATTTAGGATTTTCATGACGATACTGCGTTTTTTGAAAATAAATGTTCAACTAAGAGTAAAGAGAAAAGAATCAAGGGGACTTCCCTGACAACAGTCGTATTATGGTTCTCGTGTTGCGCCCACTTCCGTTCATGACTACATTATTACAAAGAGAAATAGTGAGAAATCAAACTGAAAGAAAACCTATTCCTAAACCTACCCTAACTATTAAACGAATCAGGATACTACGTGAAGTCATGCTTCCAATGTAGCCATCGGAATAACTCTAATCCTGCAATGGAAACAATATCAAGCATTACTAATAAGAATGGTAATATATCAACAAATGATAGAAACATATCACACTTACCTTCATAATCATCATCTAAAAACAAAGTAAGCATGATCTTACCATTTCCTTGGATATTCTTGTTGTACAAATCCTCCAGCCATTGCGCAATCTTGTCGTGATAAGGGTTATAATGGCATGGGCGAGTGTAAGTAGTTTTGAAAAACTTGTCAGGATTACGAGGAAATGGAATAACCATCAGCCAAGGCTGAAATGCCCCATCCTCTTGACAATTCTCTAAGTGTTCATTAATTTCTTCACATGGAGGATCTAAAAGAAATATGTCACACCTACTTCCAAGATACTTGGGTAAAAAGAAAGCAAGCTCAACTTTGTCTTTATTATGAAATTTTTTTATATATGAATATTCAAGCCATCCTAAGATCCTGTCGCAAAAATGAGGATGCAAACCATGACTTTGATGAAACGAATATACCAATGGGAAACTCATCATAGGAGGATTCATGCAATCGATTAGATCATTGGTTTCATTGTTTCCTTCGATGCGATTGATAATTTCAAAATGTGAAGCATCAACATTAAGATTCGAACTAAGCAAAGAACGAATATGAAACTTAGAATGTTTGATGTCCATAAGATATAATGCATTGTCTTTTTCAACCGTAAACTGTGTAAAATCATCTCGCAACATGTGAGTGATGAAAGTGAACAAGCGTCAAATCCGGTTTTATCGTCCTTTTCCCATGTGAGTGATGAAAGTGAACAAGCGTCAAATCTGGTTTTATCAATGTTATGCTCGTAATTAATTTCACCGAAATTTAGCATATCGAAAGGATATGATTGTGGTGGAAAAGAGTAGTATGTTGTAGGTAAGATGTCAAGTCCACCAGAATCTAGGAATAGATCAAGATATAAAGAATAAAAGGAATTAGAAATAAGCAAATGAAAAGAATCTCTTGAACTATGATACTCAACAATGGTATTCTCAAGACAATTCTCTTCACTTTCTTTAAAACTCTTACTCTGTTTTGGTGACGAATTCCTTAACATAATATGATCATCTGGATTTTCCTTTTGTGTGATAGATAATTCAAAATTTATGTGACAAGCATCTAGTCTTTCCTGTGAACAAAGTGCATTTTGAGGATGAAGGTTTAAATTTTCTTCTTCTAGTTGTATATCTTCTTCTCTAATCGGTTTCATAGGAGTATTAGAACATTCAAGATGATTTTCGTTACTTAAGTCTTCTTCAATGACTAATTTCAAATGTTGATTAGAGCATGAGTTAAAAGAATGAGGATATTCACCTTGAGCCAGAAATGAATCTTCTTCCATATTGTTCGAAGACAGAAAATACAATGATTCAGAGGAAAAACCAATTTGGTTGCCAATAAGAACATGGTCAATAGATTCTACCTCCCTAGCTTGTTCAACATTGTCGGAAGGATCTTTCTCTTCTTGCGAAGAGAATCGTTCTTGCAGTCGAGTGATAGGATTTGCAATTAGTTCTTCGTTCGTGATTGAACATGACTGGATGGAAGGGATGGAAGGATTATAGAAGAGATTTAAGGCCAACGACATGTCATCGAGATTAAATTTACAGAGGATATGATAGACTCTTTTCAAAAATTCTTCTGAGGATGAATCGTCGTTGATTAGCGAAGTATGAAATTCTTCACATAATTGATCAAAATCATAAATTTTAAAAGCATCTAGAAACACATCTACAAATTGAAACCAATTAAAAATGTGACATGCTGGAAAGGATTCAAACCAATGTTTGATCCGACCTCTAAAAGTAAAAGCGAAAATTCTGCATAAAGCTCCTAAATCTGAGATGTCATGTTTGTTGCATTTGCACCAAAACTTGTTAAGGTGGTCTTTAACAGATAAATTGCCTTCACCATCAAAGGTGAGTTTGTACAAGCGAGAAACTCTCTCATTGGGAACATTGGGTAATGAGAAGTTGAAAGCATGTTCCAACACAGTGATTTGGGGAGCCATGGGGGAAATTGAAGATATTTAAAATAAAGGCTCCTACAAGGCCAGCTTGCCAGTCGGCCCTCCTTCTAGCGCCATTTGTTGACGGGCGAAAATGAACGCTCGCCAACTGGAAGAGTGGATCCGGTCTGGGGTTGTCTAAATAACCCAAGCCGTTTGGGATGACCCACCCTGACGGGTTTAGCGGCTCCATTAGCCGATCTAAGACCTAGAAAACAAAAGAAACTACACGAAGGAACTAATCTAAATGAAAACAATAACTAAAGCAAACTAATAAAGAAATCTGAAATAAATATATACAATCTATTATCTAAATTATACAGCAATGATTCTATAAAATTAAATGTTCAATTATCAACAGAATTAGATCCAATTACAAACATACAATATTTACAGATTACAGATTTAAATGACAACCTGCAAATGTCATTTGTAAACTGCACTATGACAGCAAGACTATTGTTTTTTTATTTTTATAGTTTTATGAAAAAGAAATAAAATGAAAACTATCTAATCCGAGCGGTCAAAAATAATAATCTTAACTAATAAATATGAACTAATATATCTATCTAAAATACTTAAATAACACTAATATACTAACCTGCAATAACGCTTTCCAATTTGTTCTGTGTAAAGGATCCAGTTCAGTTGTTCGATGGGAGGAAACCCGCACCAGATTTTTTGCAAGCTTCTTGTAAACAGGAAGCAGCAGTGCTCTTTTGAATATCAATAACAGAACAAACAAGACATAAAATTGACAGCAATCTTATGATTTACAAATCATCACAATTAGATAAACCTGTATGTGAAGATTTGTACAAAATGATTCATTTAACGAAGAAGGTAAACCTTTAATTCCTTAAATTGAAACAAAGTGAATGTTGTACTTTTTAAAATAAGAGAGATCAGATATGGACAACACATAAACCGAATCACATCAACTTGCAATGAATCATGATAGCTAAAGTAGTCAATAATTGATTGCAAACTGATATGAAGAAAACTCAAAATAAAAGTTTGATATATTGAAAGCTAAAGTTGTTACAAGACATCAACTTTCATCCCAGTCTGTATCATTATAAATCCATAGTCTGGTTCTCCCCACAGTGATGATGATGGCTCATTACAAAAAATAACAAGTATTTAAAGACCTCCCACAGGGTAAACAATCCATGTGGGAATTATGAAAGCCGTTTTACAAAAAATCTGGGGATAATATCCCAAGTCTCTATTTTAGACTCAAACTAACAATCTAAAACAAAACTATATCCAAAGTATCTCCTAAACTGCCACAGCATGCCCAATTGATCATTGTAATTCGTATGCACCTGAAAGTGGACAAGAATAGACAAGCTTAGAGGATATTTTATTAACAAAATTAACAAAAATCTAAATTTTAAGACTAGCTACAGAATCTTGTGATTCTGTAGCTGGTCTAATTTGAGCACAGAATCGTTTTAAAATCAACCCAAAACTTAACAGAATTATATTTTGACTTATCGAACCAAATCTTTAATTACTAATTCCAAACAGAGCGAATCATTCATGCCACACCAAACCAAACTTGTATGTGAATTGAAAAAAACGAAATTGTGGTTGAATTGATCAAATGGTAACAGGATATGTGAGATTTGTCAAACAACTTTCATTACGAATTTGGAACATACATAATCGATTGACATTTGGAGAAACAACGAAATCATCTCTTGAACCAATTCCAATAGACACAAACTGTAACCGATCAAGTAAATTTTTCATGCAGTAATTTATGTCGACTCAGCCATTAACAAAATCGTTTTTAAAACCATAACTAACAGAGTTGTTTTTTCGATTTAATAAATTACATTGTATTTATCAAAGCAAACTCTGATATTGATACATTGCATACGTAAAGGATCATGCCAATTCAAGCATACGAAATCATTTCAAAATCAAATCAAACAAGAACGAATCGAAACAATTTGGGGCCGACACAATCGTTATGCAAAATCGTATATATCAACACAGCTACACGATTTTAGCAAATAGATCTTTTGCACAGGTCGAATGTAATCAAAATCCAAACAAGAATATTTATTCAAAACGAAACAGACTTGTTTCAAAGCAAATTAAACAGAATCACAAACAAATCGATCGCTTATACTAAGCTGGGCACGACAAAATCGCATAACCAAATCATAGCTATATTTGAGTTTAGAAAAACGAATCTACTATACAAGATCCACAAAAAAATCATTTTTGATGATCAAACTAAAACCGAATCATTTCGAATGTATTAAAACGAACAGAGCTGATTGAAAACAACTCCAATCGGTTATATTAATTCAAGCAAACTCATAAAGCAAAATCGATATCGAAACACCTACCTGGGCAACTCGGTCATGATAATTTTGAATTGACAAAGGCCGTTGTTGCCTCGACGTTCCTGAAGACAATTGAACCGGTGGTTTTTTGTTTCTTCTCACAGACTGCTTGATTTTCTAAGGGTTGATCAAGGGTTCAAGAGTGTGAGAGGTTGGATGGGTGGGAGAAATTCTGAGGCACAGGCCTGGAGAATTCATAGACGTTTCAGCAAATGCACATAGACGCAAAACGCACCTTTCAGCCATGGAGAAGATCTTAAACTTGACCTCTAAAACACAAGCTAGATCTCTGTAACAACTTGATTTCTGAGGAAACCGCCCACAATGAAGGTAAAGGGGCTAATTTCGGATCTGGGTTTTCAAGGGTTTGATCGGATTCAAAACCGATTGCCCAGAATCACTCAAGAAAAAACGTGTCTCTGGGAGGCAATTACGAGGGCAGTCTTCTCTGGTAATCAAATAGTAACTGACTCTGAACACCATGGGGTTAAATTCGTCCTACAGGAGCCAGGAGAGAACACACAGTGAGCAGCGTGAATGGTCAAGGGTTTGAACAGAGTATTCGCAGGATTGAATAACTCACAGACTTCCCCGAAAATCAACAGAGGTGACCCAGGATAGGGGGAAGGCATTAATGCCCGAATGTGCGAGGGTGGTGGAGATAGCTCAGCCCATGAAAAACAGTCATTTCCATAAGTACAACCGATGGCGCATATGGTGATTCAAATCACTATGTTAAAAACAATGCCACCCAAACAATTAATGAAATTTATGGTAAGTCGACCAAACATTTGCGCAAGCAATAGTATTAGCATAGTTTTAAAACCAAAACAATGATTCGAAATCAACACCAAGGGTTCGATCATATCAAATATGTGTTTGATGAAATGATTACACCAAGGGTCTAACCACAGCGTCAATGTGTTTTCATGAAAACAATGTGTCAAGGCAATCGATGAAAAGACTATAAAACATCAAACCACCATTGTATTAAGGACTCAATGACACTCATTATCAAATCATCACAATCTTATAAAAATGAAATCACATTAACAACAAAAGAATGCCAAATGAGTCAAGATTTTGGTGTATTTCCAACTGTGCGACTATAATTAAATCGGAAATGCAATGAACACATAGACAAGAGTGACCAAAATAATCCGGCGACGATTTTAGTGTGACTTCAAAATCAAAGTTTTCACACTTGTAGTCGTGAAAACAAGAACAAAGGCAGGTGTGCAAATGTGTGAAATAATAGTGTTGTTTAATTCGAAGATTGCGCACAAAATCAAGGGTTCCAAAACACTTGTGTGGGCAGCTTATAAAGATAGGATAAAAAATGCGAAATGGCTGCCAACAATGGCGACACACTGGTAGAAGCAGTTATCTCTGCCACAAGAACAAATTCAGATTAGGATAACAAGAATAATTCAAACTCAAAAATAACCAGGATATTGTCTAAACATCATTAGGATGAAACATTCCAGCAGCGTTCAAAGGATGAAAACTAATAACAGTCTTAAGACAAGCGAGCCACGATATTAAAGATAAAATCGCCAATACTATTGATAGAGCCATTGTTGCCAGCAGGCGTCCATAGCCTCGACAGGGTTTCCATTTAACCCACTCTGATATCTGTATCCTGCCAAGAAGTTCCAGATCAGAATAAAGGACGTGTTAAGGTTAAGAGGTTTCATATTTACGAATTTTCATATACCCGACATTGCTTTGCTGCCAGCAGGCCTGTTCAGTACCCCGGCGAAGTTGTCTTGGCATCATGCATGCATTTACCCGCTGCCAGCAGACCTGTTCAGCATCCCGATGAGTTTACAAGCACTTCCCACAACTCTTTTAATGATTTATTTTATTTTTTAAAGATATATAGTTGAGCGGGGTGACGTTGAAAATCATGATATTTTAAACATACTTTTACAGACCTCAACAGAATTTTTTAGAACTGTCCTTCATTAAGATTCAGAGATGGTTTATTTACAGAACCAACCTTCTAAGGCAGGGAGACATCTTCTGAGTCATAACCTTAAGAAACAGGGACAGCGTAAGAAGATAATAGATGACCGTGACAGGCTTTACTCACAGATCGAAATCAGTTAACTTCTTTCAAACAACACTTTTTTCTCAACACATATATAAATTTCAGAAGTATATAATTGATGTTTATACAATGTTTCAGCAGTCATTTTAGTGAAAGAATTTATATTTTCCTTGTCTGAATAGTTCATCATGCAGGTATGTGTATTTCTAAAAGCAAAAACTGGTAAGCATAAGGGAGAAATCAAAACACACCAGCGAAAAAAAAATGGAAAGCAAAGAAATCCAAACAACAAAAACAAAAAACAAATATGTACAGAAGGCGCATCTGAAAACCTTATGCAACAAATCCCTTGGGAAACCGAAAGAAAGTAGGAAAATCCTGATTGATGGGAAAGAAATCTTACTCATGGTACCTTGCGTCAGGTTTGATTCAGATTTATTTATCTCTTTACCTTCCATTTGGGATTTTCATGACGATACTGCGTTTTTTGAAAATAAATGTTCAACTAAGAGTAAAGAGAAAAGGATCAAGGGGACTTCCCTGACAACATTTGTATTATGGTTCTCGTGTTGTGCCCACTTGCGTTCATGACTACATTATTACAAAGAGAAATAGTGAGAAATCAAACTGAAAGAAAACCTATTCCTAAACCTACCCTAACTATTAAACGAATCAGGATACTACGTGAAGTCATGCTTCCAATGTAGCCATCGGAATAACTCTAATCCTGCAATGGAAACAAGATCAAGCATTACTAATAATAATGGTAATATATCAACAAATGACATAAACATATCACACTTACCTTCATAATCATCATCTAAAAACAAAGTAAGCATGATCTTACCATTTCCTTGGATATTCTTGTTGTATGAATCCTCCAGCCATTGTGCAATCTTGTCGTGATAAGGGTAATAATGGCATGGGCGAGTGTAAGTAGTTTTGAAAAACTTGTCAGGATTACGAGGAAATGGAATAACCATCAGCCAAGGCTGAAATGCCCCATCCTTTTGACAATTCTCTAAGTGTTCATTAATTTCTTCACATGGAGGATCTAAAAGAAATATGTCACGCCTACTTCCAAGATACTTGGGTAAAAAGAAAGCAAGCTCAACTTTGTCTTTATTATGAAAATTTTTTATATATGAATATTCAAGCCATCCTAAGATCCTGTCATAAAAATGAGGATGCAAACCATGACGTTGATGAAACGAATATACCAATGGGAAACTCATCATAGGAGGATTCATGCAATCGATTAGATCATTGGTTTGAATGTTTCCTTCGATGTGATTGATCATTTCAAAATGTGAAGCATCAACATCAAGATTCGAACTAAGCAAAGAACAAATATGAAACTTAGAATGTTTGATGTCCATAAGATATAATGCATTGTCTTTTTCAACCATAAACTGTGTAAAATCATCTCGCAACATGTCCTTTTCCCATGTGAGTGATGAAAGTGAACAAGCGTCAAATCCGGTTTTATCAATGTTATGCTCGGAATTAATTTCACCGAAATTTAGCATATCGAAAGGATATGATTGTGGTGGAAAAGAGTAGTATGTTGTAGGTAAGATGTCAAGTCCACCAGAATCTAGGAATAGATCAGAATATAAAGAATAAAAGGAATTAGAAGTAAGCAGATGAAAAGAATCTCTTGAACTATGATTCTCAACAATGGTATTCTCAAGACAATTCTCTTCACTTTCTTTAAAACTCTTACTCTATTTTGGTGACGAATTCCTTAACATAATATGAACATCTGGATTTGCCTTTTGTGTGATAGATAATTCAAAATTTATGTGACAAGCATCTAGTCTTTCCTGTGAACAAAGTGCATTTTGAGGATGAAGGTTTAAAGTTTCTTCTTCTAGTTGTATATCTTCTTCTCTAATCGGGTATTAGAACATTCAAGATGATTTTCGGTACTTAAGTTTTCTTCAATGACTGATTTCAAATGTTGATTAGAGCATGAGTTAAAAGAATGAGGATATTCACCTTGAGCCAGAAATGAATCTTCTTCCATACTATTTGAAGACAGAAAATACAATGATTCGAAGGAAAAACCAATTTGGTTGTTAATAAGAACTTGGTCAATAGATTCTACCTCCCTAGCTTGTTCAACATTGTCGGAAGGATCTTTCTCTTCTTGCGAAGAGAATCGTTCTTCCAGTCAAGTGATAGGATTTGCAATTAGTTCTTCGTTAATGATTGAACATGACTGGATGGAAGGGATGGAAGGGATGGAAGGATCATAGAAGAGATTTAATTCCAATGACATGTCATCGAGATTAAATTTACAGAGGATATGATAGACTCTTGTCAAAAAGTCTTCTGAGGATGAATCGTCGTTGATTAGCGAAGTATGAAATTCTTCACATAATTGATCAAAATCATAAATTTCAAAAGCATCTAGAAACACATCTACAAATTGAAACCAATCAAAAATGTGACATGTTGGAAAGGATTCAAACCAATGTTTGATCCGACCTCTAAAAGTAAAAGCGAAAAGTCTGCATAAAACTCCTAAATCTGAGATGTCATGTTTGATGCATTTGCACCAAAACTTGTTAAGGTGGTCTTTAGCAGATAAATTTCCTTCACCATCAAAGGTGAGTTTGGACAAGCGAGAGACTGTCTCGTTGGGAACATTGGGTAATGAGAAGTTGAAAGCATGTTCCAACACAGTGATTTGGGGAGCCATGGGGGAAATTGAACATATTTAAAATAAAGGCTCCTACAAGGCCAGCTTGTCAGTCGACCCTCCTTCTAGCGCCATTTGTTGACGGACGAAAATGAACGCTCGCCAAATGGAAGAGTGGATGCATTCTGGGGTTGTCTAAATAACCCAAGCCGTTTGGGATGACCCACCCTGACGGGTTTAGCGTCTTCGTTAGCCGATTTAAGTCCTAGAAAACAAAAGAAACTACACGAAGGAACTAATCTAAATGAAAACAATAACTAAAGCAAACTAATAAACAAATCTGAAATAAATGTATACAGTCTATTATCTAAATTATACAACAATGATTCTATAAAATTAAATGTTCAATTATCAACAGAATCAGATCCAATTACAAATATACAATATTTACAAATTACAGATTTAAATGAATACCTGCAATAATTCATTTGTAAACTGTACTATGACAGCAAGACTATTGTTTTTTTTATTTTTATAGTTTTATGAAAAAGAAATAAAATGAAAACTATCTAAGCCGAGCAATCAAAAATAATAATCTTAACTAATAAATCCGAACTAATATATCTATCTAAAATACTTAAATAACACTAATATACTAACCTGCAATAACGCTTTCCAATTTTTTATGTGTAAAGGATCCAGTTCAGTTGTTCGATGGGAGGAAACCCGCACCAGATTCTTTGCAAGATTCTTGTAAAAAGGAAGCAACAGTGCTCTTTTGAATATCAATAACAGAACAAACAAGACATAAAATTGACAGCAATCTTCTGATTTACAAATCATCACAATTAGATAAACCTGTATGTGAAGATTTGTACAAAATGATTCATTTAACGAAGAAGGTAAACCTTTAATTCCTTAAATTGAAACAAAGCGAATGCTGTAATTTTTAAAATAAGAGAGATCAGATATGGACAACACATCAACCTGCAATGAATCATGATAGCTAAAGTAGTCGATAATTGATTGCAAACTGATATGTAGAAAACTCGAAATAAAAGTTTGATATATTGAAAGCTAAAGTTGTTACAAGACATCAACTTTCATCCCAGTCTGTATCATTATAAATCCATAGTCTGGTTCTCCCCACAGTGATGATGATGGCTCATTACAAAAAATAACAAGTATTTAAAGACCTCCTACAGGGTAAAACATCACTGTGGGAATTATCAAAGCAGTTTTACAAAAAATCTGGGGATAATATCCCAAGTCTCTATTTTAGACTCAAACTAACAATCTAAAACAAAACTATATCCAAAGTATCTCCTAAATTGCCACAGCATGCCCAATTGATCATTGTAATTCATATGCACCTGAAAGTGGACAAGAATAGACTAGCTTAGAGGATATTTTATTAATAAAATTAACAAAAATCTAAATTTTAAGACTAGCTACAGAATCTTGTGATTCTGTAGTTGGTCTAATTTGAGCACAGAATCGTTTTAAAATCAACCCTAAACTTAACAGAATTATATTTCGACATATCAAACCAAATCTTTAATTACTAATTCCAAACAGAGCGAATCATTCATGCCACACCAAACCAAACTTGTATGCGAATTGAAACAAATGAAATTGTGGTTGAATTGATCAAATGGTAACAGGATATGTGAGATTTGTCAAACAACTTTCATTACCAATTCGGAACATACAGAATCGATTGACAGTTGGAGAAACAACGAAATCATCTCTTGAACCAATTCCAATAGACACAAACTGTAACCGATCAAGTAAATTTTTCATGCAGTAATTTATGCTGACTCAACCATTAACAAAATCGTTTTTAAATCCATAACTAACAGAGTTGTTTTTTCGATTTAATAAATTACATTGTATTTCTCAAAGCAAACTCTGATATTGATGCATTGCATACGTAAAGGATCATGCCAATTCAAGCATACGGAATCGTTTCAAAATCAAATCAAACAGGAATGAATCGAAACAGTTTGGGGCCAACACAATCGTTATGCAAAATCGTATCAATCAACACAGCTACATGATTTTAGCAAATAGATATTTTGCACAGGTCGAATGTAATCAAAATCCAAACGAGAATGTTTATTCAAAACGAAACAGACTTGTTTCAAAGCAAACCAAACAGAATCACAAACAACTCGATCGCTTATACTAAGATGGGCACGACAAAATCTCATAACCAAATCATAGCTATATTTGAGTTTAGCAAAACGAATCTACTATACAGAATCATTTTTGATGATCAAACTAAACAGAATCATTTCGAATGTATTAAAACGAACAGAGCTGATTGAAAACAACTCCAATCAATTATATTAATTCAAGCAAACTCATAAAGCAAAATCGATATCGAAACACATACCTGGGCAAATCGGTCGTGATAATTTTGAATTGACAAAGACCATTGTTGCCTCAACGTTCCTGAAGACAATTGAACCGGTGGTTTTTTGTTTCTTCTCACAGACTGCTTGATTTTCTAAGGGTTGATCAAGGGTTCAAGAGTGTGAGAGTTTGGACGGGTGGGAGGAATTCTGAGGCACAGGCCTGGAGAATTCATAGACGTTTCAGCAAATGCACACAGACCCAAAACGCACCTTTCATCCATGAATAAGATCTGAAACTTGACCTCTAAAACACAAGCTAGATCTCTGTAACAACTCAATTTCTGAGGAAACATCCCTTATGAAGGTAAAGGGGCTAATTTCGGATCTGGGTTTTCAAGGGTTTGATCGGATTCAAAACCATTTGCCTAGAATCGCTCACGCAAAAATGTGTCTTTGGGAGGCAATTACGGGGGCAGTCTTCTCTGGCAATCAAACAGTAACTGACTCTGAACACCATGGGGTTAAATTCACCCTACAGGAGGCAGGAGAGAACACACAGTGAGCAGGGTGAATGGTCAAGGGTTTGAACAGAGTATTCACAGGATTGAATAACTCACAGACTTCCCCGAAAATCAACAAAGGTGACCCGGGATAGGGGGAAGGCATTAATGCCCAAATGTGTGAGGGTGGTGGAGATAGCTCAACCCATGCAAAACAGTCATTTCCATAAGTACAACCAACGGCGCATATGGTGATTCAAATCACTATGTTAAAAACAATGCCACCCAAACAATTAATGAAATTTATGGTAAGTCGACCAAACATTGGGCAAGCAATAGTATTAGCATAGTTTTAAAACCAAAACAATGATTTGAAATCAACACCAAGGGTTCGATCATATCAAATATGTGTTTTATGAAATGATTACACCAAGGGTCTAACCACAGCGTCAATGTGTTTTCATGAAAACAATGTGTCAAGGTAATCGATGAAAAGACTATAAAAAATCAAACCACCACTGTATTAAGGACTCAATGACACTCATTATCAAATCATCACAATCTTATAAAAATGAAATCACATTAACAACAAAAGAATGCCAAATGAGTCAAGATTTTGGTGTCTTGCCAACTGTGCGACTATAATTAAATCGGAAATGCAATGAACACATAGACAAGAGTGACCAAAATAATCCAGCGACAATTTTAATGTGACTTCGAAATCAAAGTTTTCACGCTTGCAGTCGTGAAAACAGGAACAAAGGCAGGTGTGAAAATGC
Source organism: Picea engelmannii (assembly GCA_009831015.1). Classification (NCBI taxonomy): domain Eukaryota; kingdom Viridiplantae; phylum Streptophyta; class Pinopsida; order Pinales; family Pinaceae; genus Picea; species Picea engelmannii. The sequence goes on from ML826613.1 coordinate 35,800, forward strand.
GCGAAATAATAGTGTTGTTTAATTCGAAGATTGCGCACAAAATCAAGGGTTCTGAAACACTTGTGTGGGTAGATTATAAAGATAGGATAAAAAATGTGAAATGGATGCCAACAATGGTGACACACTGGTAGAAGCAGTTATCTCTGCCACAAGAACAAATTCAGATTAGGATAACAAGAATAATTCAAACTCAAAAATAACCAGGAGATTGTCTAAACATCATTATGATCAAACATTCCAGCAGCGTTCAAAGGATGAAAACTAATAACAGTCTTAAGACAAGTGAGACACGATATTAAATATAAAATCCCCAATACTGTTGATAGAGCCACTGCTGCCAGCAGACGTCCATAGCCTTGACAGGGTTTCCATTTAACCAACTCTTATATCCATATCCTGCCAAGAAGTTCCAGATCAGAATAAAGGACGTGTTAAGGTTCAGAGGTTTCATATTTACGAATTTTCATATACCCGACATTGCTTCGCTGCCAGCAGGCCTGTTCAGTACCCCGGCGAAGTTGTCTTGGCGTCATGCATGCATTTACCCGCTGCCAGCAGACCTGTTCATCATCTCAACGGGCTTACAAGCACTTCCCACTGCTCTTTTAATGATTTATTTTGTTTTTTAAAGATATATAATTGAGTGGGGTGACGCTGAAAATCATGATATTTTAAACATACTTTTACAGACCTCAACAGAATTTTTTAGAACTGTCCCTCATTAAGATTCATAGATGGTTTATTTACAGAACCAACCTTTTAAGGTAGGGAGACATCTTATGAGTCGTTCCCTTAAGGAACAGGGACAGCGTAAGAAGATAATAGATGACCATGACAGGCCTTACTCACAAATCGAAATCAATTAACTTCTTTCAAACAACAGTATTTTCTCAACACAGATATAAATTTCAGAAGTATATAATTGATGTTTATACAATGTTTCAGTAGTCATTTTAGTGAAAGAATTTTCTGTTTACCTTGTCTGAATAGTTCAGCATGCAGGTATGTGTATTTCTAAAAGCAAAAACTGGTAAGCATAAGGGAGAAATCAAAACACACCAGCGAAGAAGAAAATGGAAAGAAAAGAAATCCAAACAACAAAAACAAAAAACAAATATGTACAGAAGTGGCATATGAAAACCTTATGCAACAAATCCCTTGGGAAACTGAAAGAAAGTAGGAAAATCCTGATTGATGGGAAAGAAGTCTTACTCGTGGTACCTTGGGTCAGGGTTGATTCAGATTTATTTATCTTTACCTTCCATTTAGGATTTTCATGACGATACTGCGTTTTTTGAAAATAAATGTTCAACTAAGAGTAAAGAGAAAAGGATCAGGGGGACTTCCCTGACAACAGCCGTATTATGGTTCTCGTGTTGTGCCCACTTGCGTTCATGACTGCATTATTACAAAGAGAAATAGTGAGAAATCAAACTGAAAGAAAACACATTCCTAAACCTACCCTAACTATTAAACGAATCAGGATACTACGTGAAGTCATGCTTCCAATGTAGCCATCGGAATAACTCTAATCCTGCAATGGAAACAAGATCAAG
>ML826613.1:47789-80421 GCA_009831015.1 Picea engelmannii
AAAGATGATATCCAGGGTCTTCAATCTCATCGCCCAAAGTACGAATCTAACCATGTGATTACATGTGTTGAAGTCGAACATGGTAGAAACCACTTGATTACCGGTCATTGATGAAACCATTAACAAGTGCGAGGGAAATCACCGTTGATGTCAATGACTCCCAAGGTACCATAGTACAATCCATCGAGTGTGAATGAATGAGTTGAAGTCGAACATCCAATGGAATCTTTTGATCAGGGGTCAATGATGTAAACCCACTTTCGAAAGTGAGGAAACCTGCCATTGAGGCATGCAAGCTCCAAGGTACCAAATAATTTCTAAGTCTTGATTCCGAATAATAAGCTGAAGTCAACGGAACAAAACTCGTCACAGGAGGGCCTTGATGTATCCCCCATCAATGACACGAAATGAGTAACATATTTTGAAGGTGAAACGGAGTAGGACTGGACACAGGGAAGGCCGACACGGAGAGAATGAATAACTGCAGATGGTCGACTCGATATAGGTTTTAGATGGACTTCTCTTGAACATATGAATGACATGACCAATGATTTGGCAGCATTGACTCAAAGATGACATAGGGAATGACCTTGTAATCAATCGAATGAGAGAAAAATGGATTTCCCAAACCGGCTTCAAACGATGAATAGGGGGTGTCATGTTCAAGAGCGACACTTACTGCCAATCAATACGAAGATGAAAGCATATCCCTTTCCCAAATTTTTCCCCACTATTTCTGGCGAGTACCTCTTTATTTTTACGCAAGCTTGAGGAGGATAACATATGCTTGTTGAGGTAAGCTCATCCTTCAGACGAGTCCCTCAGAGTATGTTTAACAAACCCTAAGAAGGAGTGGTTCGGTCCCATCGCGGGTCTGGCAATGTTTGTTTAACGAGTCCAGAGCTAGAAAACTCGAAGGTTTTTCAAGATTATAGAGTTTGGAAAAACACTTAAAAGAGAACTCTCTCAGTTCCTTTTTCATAAAATAGTCTGGATGAGACCAAAAAAGAGAGAAATTATCGCTCACCAAACGCTTACTTCAAATACTTTATCGAGCGTGAAAATAGCAAGGTCGCTCGGTGATCTTTTCATGTTTAGAGAGTCTGAAAAGAGATTAAAGAGGACTCTAGGGGGGTTCCTTTTTCATATAACCTTTTTGAGCCCGAAAAAGTGATAAAAGTATGCTCGATCACGTTCTCATGTATTTACGAGCTCAAGAACGGACAAAAACGACGCTCGAGGTTTTTATGTAAAAACCACAAAAAATGATCAAAAACACACTATAACAAAGAAAAACATGTTCGTAGCCCTGAATTGAATCATCAAAGTTATCACGTCTGCAAGAATTACACTCAACATGACATTAGGGATTAGGGTTAATTGATAAATAATCATTAAAAACCCAAAATGATATAGTAAAAGTAAATAAAATGAATAAATACTCTTTTTTACCATACCATTTTACATTTTCACTATTGAGCTCAAAAAACCCCTCTTTTACCCTCCAATTTTGGCGTCGATTTGTGGGAGCTACGAGAGACCATTCAGCGAGCCATCTGCGACATTAAGGTAAGCTCTTCATCCTTGACATTTTCATGGTTTAAATTTATCATTTCATTGGTTAAATTTGCAGTTTTAAGTTGATTTTTTAAACCCTTTGTATGTGTTGCCATTCTCGCAGGCAGGCTATACGGGGCCTGCGAGAATGATGCATTCTCACAGGTGAGCCTTAAGCCACCTGTGAGGTTCTCGCACTGTGCACATGGGGCACCTGCGAGAACCGCAAAGCCCAAAAATGTTTGAAATTTTTAGCCAATGAAAAAGATCTAAAGCATGAAAAAAGTTATTAATCCTCCTTTTATGTTCCTTATGTAGATAATTGGCCATAAACATGGTGCTTGAGTGGCGTGAAAGGGAACATGAAGAGGACAATGCAATGGTCGAAAATCATCCGCCTACCATAGCTGCTTTGAGAGATTGTGGGCTCTTGAAATACTTTCGCATTCCGGGCATGAGGGCCCAAGTCAGACTTTTAGAGTACCTGGTCCGTATGTGGGACCCGAATCAACAGGTGTTTCAGGTGAAGGTCCACACACTATACTTAGACATTGAGGACATTTACTTTTTGACCGGATTGTCTCGACGGGGGTACTATGTGAGCCTAACCGGTAGTAGAGGTGGTGGGCTACCAATGAGTGAGTATTGCCGCATACACTGCGTTCCCGAGGCCGAAAGAAAGAAAGGAAAAGTAGTCATTTGGGGGGTACAAGATTTGACCCTCTGTACTATCCTATTCACTATAGCTCGGATGGATGGGAGTTATGCTCCTCATATGGCATTACATAGCTACTTCCAGTATGCTATTGAGTGTACTGAGCCTCGAGTGTTCAACTGGGCGGATGTTGTACTGCGCAGTATAAAAAAGAAATTGACCAAGTGCAGACGCGACAACCTAAAGAAATTCGGGTATGGATCTTTGTTGGTGTCCTTCTTCCTCGAGAGGGTTCCCGTTCTAATACTGCAGGTTGAGTGGAATATATCGGGTCCCAGGGATCCAAGGATGTTGAGATGGTGTCGGCTCATGGCCCGTCACGTAGCAGGACCTATCGTCAAGTACGACAATATTTTCTTTGACTGGCTTCAAACCCAGATGTTGATGGTTGATGACTACGCTTATGCCAGGTTGGATTTTCGAGGAGATCCGGATTTAGCACTGCCAGAGGATACTCAGTGGGGTGACCTTGGTAAGAAGTACACACATTTTTCTTTTCAAATGTTTTTGTATATTTTTATCATATTCAAATGTTTTTTTTTATATGTTCATCCAAAGACTAATACAAAATCGTTTGTTGATAACACAGATGTTGGACTGTATAGACCTCCCGACACTTCTCCCATCCAGCGGCGAGGAGAGGTAGCGGCAGCACCATAGTATGCTGAAGATTATCAAGTAGTGGAACAGAATTTAGAGGGCCTTACTGCAGACATTCCAGACATGACTCTGGAAAAGATTCCATGACACGATTAGCATCATACTGTAGGGGTATCAGCATCTATGAGTCGATTTCTCCATAGGGTTGCTAGGGCAGTCGTGTGTTACCATGATCGTCATCCGTGGCGTCACTTTGTAGAAGCTATAAGCTTCAATTTTTGATATTTTGGTCTTCGGACAAACTTTTTGTAAAAAACTCGTTTGATCGTTATATATACAAATGGATTCTACCGGGTTACTTTATATTGTGTGAATTTTGATGTGTTTGATTTATAAATGGTTCAAATGTTTGTCCAATACATAATTAGCCAATGCATCTGTTAATGTATTTAGACATCTAGGAATATGTTGATATTCAATATGATCAAAATAACGTTCCAAGAGGTGAATTCGCAAATACACCCGTAATAAAGTAGGACTTCGAATAGAGTAGACATTACTTAACTGTAGTAATACAAGCTGCGAGTCAAGTCGCACAACCAAATAATGAATTCCGAGCGAGATAGCATCAACCAATAATTCAATAACAGTGCTATACTCTGCAATGTTGTTGGTCGCACGACTAAGGCATACACCTCGTAAAGATACAAGTTCGTTTGTTGGGGCATAAATTGCCCACGCAGCGGAAGCAAGGTTCCGAGTACTATGGCTAGCACCATCAGCAAAGCCAATATAGGGTAGCGAAGACTCCGACATCTGGAAATCAAACACAACGTCACATAAGGGTAGAGACCAGATGACGACAAAAGAAAACTATAGTAACACACACAAAGTATGATACATTAAAATACAAGTACTTATGCACATATGATTTATGCATAGTACTTCTTCAAGTACAACCCATTCCTGGGTTCACTTAAAGGGATACCATCATAATCGACCAACTCATATGCTCATTTTTCCAAAACTTGGTGAACAATATAAGGACCTTGCCACATAGGTTCGAATTTCCCAGCTCCTAACAAATCTCGATCCTGTTCATAGAGAAGAACAAGATCACCTTCAGAGAAAACATGAGGCATGACATTCTTGTCATATTGGGCCTTGAAACGCTTCTTCTGGGCTTCTATTACTAGGGTGGCATCACGTCAAGTTTTGTCTAATCGCATTAGATACAATAGACGTTCTTCTTCAGCATAAGTGTTGGGTAGGAGTTCAACAACTAGCTTTAGAGAGGGTATCTCGCATTCTATAGGAAGAATGGCTTCCACACCATAGACTAATCGAAAAGGAGTAAACCCAGTAGTGGATTTGACAGATGTCTGGTACACCCACAATGTCGAAAACAACATTGTGTGCCAACTTGTTTTATGAATTCCTATCATCCGTCGAAGCATAGTTATGAGAACTTTGTTGATAGCTTCGACCTGGCCGTTGGCTTGTGGATAATAAGGCGTTGAGTTATCATGACGAAGACCCAACTTATCTGTAAGTTCAGACATCATAAAATTCATAAAGTGGCTACCGTGATCAGTGACGATAGCTTGGGAAACACCAAAACGAGTTATTATATGGTTAAAAAGAAACAAGGTTGCAGTCTTTCCAGTATTTTCGAATGTCGGCATCGCCTCGGCCCATTTCGTAAAGTAATCAACGGCTACAATGATGTAACCATGCCCCCCGGCCGAGTGAGGGTGACATGTCATGAAATCGATGCCCCAATTTGCAAAAGGACTAACTGAGACCACAGGGTGAAGAGGAGCAGGATGTGACCGAATTTTCTGATTGTAGGTCTGGCAGGCATGGCATTTCTGAACGGCAATAATGCAGTCGTTAAACAAAGAAGGCCAAAAATACCCTGCGCGTAAGATATTTTGGGCAGTAGCATACCCAGACATATGACCACCACATGCTCTGGAATGGCAATCATTCAGATCTTGCTCGGCTTCGTCGAACGTGAGACAACGTCAAAAAACAGAGTCAATTCCTCGACGGTAAAGAGTATCCCCGAGGATAATGTATTGATGAGCTTGATAGCGTATGCGACGTCGTTCAGTACTAGACAAATCAAGACAGAAAGACTGAGTTTGGAGATATATAATGATATCCCCATACCAAAGATCTGTAGTGCTAATAAGGAAAAGAGATTCATCGGGTAATGAATCTACTGCTACATTTTCCATTGCAGAATGAGGAAAATCGCATATCAACTCAGCGAAAACTAAGGATTTCTTGGACTTGGCGCGATCAAATTCCAAGTCAAACTCCTGGAGTATGACAATCCATTTGGAGTATTTGCCCCCGAGCAATTGACATGTCAAAATATGTTGCATAGGGTTGCAATGCGAAATCACCGTAGTCTTGCGTGAGAGGATATAGTGTCGAAAGCGTTGGACGGCTTGAACGGCAGCCAAGGACAATTTCTCAACATGTTGATACTTGATTTCAGTTGGCGTAAGACTTCGACTCAAGTAGTAAACAAAATGTTCGTTGTGCGCATCATCCTCTTGGACGAGAACCATGCCAATAGTGTACTCCGAGGCAGCAAGATAAAGGAAATAATCACGACAGTAATCAGGAGGAAAGAGAAGCAGAGCTCGTGTTAGGGACAACTTCAAAGCTTCAAAATCATTGTTGGCAATGGTATCCCAGACGAACTCTGAATATTTCTTTAGTAGCCGCGTAAAACCACGAGTGATCTCAGCGTAATTAGGGATGAAACGACGAAGAAATTTGTCTTTCCCCTGCAAACTTTGTAACTAGCGCAGTGTAGAAGGAGGAGGGAGATTAAGGATCGCCTCAACCTTAATAGGATCCACCCTGATCCCTTGACGCGAAACGATAAAACCTAGAAGACGGTCGGATTCTACGCAAAAAACACACTTATGAGGATTTAAACGTATACGATAGAATCGACAGTGAACGAAAATAGCTCAGAGGTGGGCAGGGTGATCGAATCTATGCATAGAATGAGCTAGTAAATCGTCCAAATAAGGTTGAACGATATGCTTTATATCATGAAAAGCATAAGACATAGCGCGTTGAAAAGTTGCGCCCGCATTCTTAAGTCCGAAAGGAAGTTTCTGATAGGAAAAAGTACCCCAAGGACAAATAAAAGCAGTCTTATGTTGGTCTTCTGGAGCAATGTTAATTTGATTATAGCCGGAGAAACCATCCATGAGAGAGAAGATTTCACTGTCGGCACAGTCATCGACAATTTGGTCAACGAAAGGGGTTGGAAAGTTGTCCTTGGGAAAAGCTTTGTTAATATCCCTATAATCAACACATACATGAATACTGTCGCCTTTCTTGTCAATTGGGACAGGATTGGAAATCCATTTTGTAAGAGCCACCGGATAAATAAAGTCAGCCTTCAAAAGTTTTTCAACTTCGAGCTTGATAGCAGCCGCTTTACGTGGGTGAACTGGACGAAGGCATTTCCAGACATGTTTAGCATCGGGGTATGTCTTTATCTCATGTACAACAATTGTAGGGTCAATACCTGGCAGCTCTTCATAACTCCAGGTGAAGATGTCACGAAATTCTTTGAAAAGAGAGGTATTTCGTCGAAAGAACACGAAGCTCCAATATGAACATTTTCGACAATCCCAGGTTTGATGGATATGTCAATCGGAATCATAGCTGAGATATTACTTAAGTTCCCTTCAGCAAACACATCGTGTGTAATCATGGGAACTGTTGAAATGACAACAACGGTCGACGGAGTCGAAATCCATTGGTAGTTCTCAAGAGTGTGTTGTTCCAGAAAGAGTATGGAATGATGATGCCCATCGTCCCAAGGGGTATATTCCAGGATGGACATTATCATCTCGTCAGTGGGAAAAAAACACGAAAAGGATCAGGAGACAACTCATCAAGAGAGGGGGTAGAAGGTGTTGTCGATTGAATGGCCTGATAAGCGGATTCAACCGGACTTAATGGCATTGCGTCGCTAAAATGAAAATGATCTCCAAGGTCAGGGATTATCTAAGGGTCAGAAGACGCAGGAAGTTTGTGAGGCACGATGGAAATCATGTTGATAGAAGCAACTGACGAGCGTGGAACATCAGGTGGTGGAATGGGGAAAGTACCCATTAATGATGAGTCCTTTAAAAGGCCGACACCGACAGTCTCATAACCCGGCGGGGTTTAAGCAATAAACGACACGTTGCTAGTACGAGTATCGGAATTAAAGAAGGCAAGTTGGTCAACAGTAACAACCTTTCCTTGATGAGGGAAACGTACTACATGGAAAAGTGTTGACACAACGGCACGCATGGAATCGATCTAGCTGCAACCAAGCAGAAGATTATAATTAAGGGGAGCGTCGAAGACTTCCACTTCAACTTGGACCATTTTACCTTCTAACGTGATAGGCAACGAAGGGAGAACACCGTAAGGCTTAAAACCAGAACCATTGAAGGCTTTAAGAGTGTTCTGGGATTCATTCAAAGGAGGAGAGCCAATGGCTTTGCAACAAGCAAGAGACATAACACAAGTCGAGGCACCCTCATCGATAACAGTTCGGTAAATGTTCTTGTTAGAGAAAACAACTTGTATCTAGAACACTAGTTGAGTGGGTAACCTTGGAATGTGATCATCCAAGTCAAAGACTATCAAATTCGTATATGTTGGATCAATTCCACCTATAGCTTTCAACAGTGCCTTATGTTGTGTTGGACAAGACTGAAGGACTTCAAGGGCTGACATCGCGGAAGGTTCCTGGGCCAGATCTTCAACAATGTTGTAGTTTTGGGCCGCACGAGCATGAGGATTGAAAGTCGATTTCTGAACGACACCCTTAGGGGGGGGTCGCAGAACTGTGTCGAGGCTCAGTCGTTCGAGATGAAGAGGACTGTTAGTAGGTAGAGTCGTTGGAGAGGGTTGTACCAAAGCAGAAGGTAAATCGTCAACCTTCTCCTTAGATGGAGTATAATCTTTGGCTCTAGTCGTGAGTGCAACGTTATTATGCTTAGAATCACCAGTACACATCAAAACATATGATGCAGTAGAAGAAGATGGTTGGTCATAACCAACTGAGCCTGTTGTTGAGATGGGAAGGGTTGGGACAAGACAGCTGATGCAGGGGGTTTCGGGGTTCCCTGAAGGAATTTATTGACCTTGGCACGTCGTGGACAATCCTTCGTGTAGTGATCATCACCACAGATAAGGCAAGGGTATCGTGGTTTGCTCTTATCCTGATCTTCAACAGGAGTAGTTTTAGTTTGCTCTGTTTGATTATTATTTTTTCCCTCCTTATTCTTACCTCTCTCCTTTTTAGATTTGTTTTTATCAGTTGGGGTAGACTGGACAACATTTACCTCAGAAGTTTTACCGGTGGGAGTGGTAGGAGATGGAGCATTTTGAACATTAGAAGAAGAATACTTAGGGTTTGTGCTTGAAACAGAATGTGATTGGGCTTGGGCAGTACCAATCACACCGTTAGCCGCATGCGAGGTAGCTGGAGTAGTTGAAGTGTTGGAAGCATTAGGACAAGGTAAATCAGGTAGCAAATCATAAAGAGTTCCCATTTGTGAATAAACGAGATCAAGATATTGAGCACGACTTATAGCCTGCTCTTCCGTGACGATGCCACCCATGGCAATCTCCTTACCAATTTCATTCACAAATGATTTTGTAAACCATTCTGCCAGTAACTGATCAGGGAGTTCAAGTTTGATGAGACGTTGTCGCCTTCGCCACTCATGGATGTGATCAGATATATGAGTTCCTTTGTTATGTTTGAAGGAAGTCAAAATCTCAGTCCCCGTGTCATAATGGATTGGTAACTGGTAATGTGTAAGGAAATCCATAGCTAGTGTATTGAAATCAGAGAAGAAACCTCGTGGCAATTCGATATACCACTTCGCAGCAGAACCGGTAAGGGTTCGTTGAAAAAGACGTAAACGAATAGAGTCATCCATCAATGAGTTGGATGAGCACCATAGGTGAAAAGTCATAACGAGATTGTTCGGGTCCTCTCCCACTTTGCCATTGAATTTAGGAATGTTTGATGGAAGCTTGGCTGGAATAACCGGCCATTGGGGAGAGTGACGAATAGGATCATTTAAAATCCTAGACAAATCTGGCAAATCCAAAGTAGCAAGAAAAGGTAATTGTCGATTCACTTGTGGGTACTGGTGGCTTTGGGGTGGAATACATGTCGGCAAACCAATAGGACCGTAAGTAATCTGCCCATAATGGGAAGACCCAGGCTGATTCGGTGGTGTTTGGAGAGGATAATAACTCGAGGGATTGTATCCTTGAGTGGGACATGAGTTTGAGCATTCGTACCCCAAATAGGATTGGGTATTCCTAGATATGGTTGGCCTATAGTAGGGATAGGCAACTGCTTCCCCACAGTCCTTTGAGAATTTTGTATCATCTGATTCCAATACTAGGCCAAAGAGGGAGGTATATTTTGTCCAAAAGGTGAGGTTGGTCCCCCGATTGTAGGCAGAGTTCCAACTGGAAGTTGTGTCCCAATCGAAGGTAGTGTAGTAATTGGAATGTGTCCGGTAAGAGGAAATGGAATCGTACCACCTTGTCCACCAACAGGAATCTGCAAGTTTGGTGTAATGGACGGGATAGTGCCACTAGGATTAGGATTGCTAGAAGGAAATTGAGGGAGTGTCAGAATAAAACTGGGAATAGGGTGCCCAGGAAAAGAAGGACCACCAGGAGTACCAGATGGGGTTTGCAGAGGTGTTGTAATAGAAGCATTCAACGCATGGTATCCAGGTGGTAGTGTCGAAGTGACATCGGTCGTTCGCTATGTGTTGATAGGAGCAAGACCAGCTGTAGTGAATCCGGTTGGAACACTCGTGGTATTCGCGAGATGGGCCATCTCGGCAGGGAGAGTAAAGTGATAAGTGGTATTCAACGGTACAGACTCTGTCTCAGAAAACACCAGAGGGTTGATTTCGGAGACCACATGCAAACGAGGACTAAAAAGGGTCCTTCGAAAATCACCTACAGACCAAAAAGGATATTGGCCTTCTACACTGGGAAAAGGCCCAACGGGTGATCCAGAATAAGTAACAACTAATTCTCCAGAAGAATTCAGTCGTCTAAAAGGGCGTTGAGAATCACTAGGAAGTCGAAAATTCTCTCGAGTATTTGTAATTCGAAAACGTTCTAGAGAGTCAGTGTGTTCCACTTGTGGTGTGGTGACGACTGGGACTTCACTCTGCGTCGGAGAGCCTCCAGGTGTGCTTGTGGGCAAGGGTTTTGAACCTTCCATATGCTCTAGAGATAAACCCTGCATTCTACATGAACGACGTGGAGGAGCTATTGTAAACGAGTGACAAACTTCACGAAGAAAATCCTATGGTCAACTTTGAGAAACAAACAACACGCACTAGTAAACAAAATCTAGGAAGCAATCACCAAGCAAACAATACCTTCTAATTTTGAAGCCACTAGTTGGTGATGAAATCCAATGTCGCAACAACGAGACAAGAAGGGGCGGGGCTATGTTGGAAAAGTTACGCTGACGACCTGCTTAACCGACTTACACCCTGGTGTAAGCTCCCACACAAAATCGTGGGTATACCCTCCAGGGAGTCCGAGTGAGTTTGGTCAACGTCAATTCCAGGTACCGTGAATACTTTCCCCTCCACAGTCACCTTGGGTAAGAACCTAGAAAGATAGGCCACTAGGGTCACCACCAACAGCAATAAAGCCTGGGGAAATAGTCGACAGTCTGATCCACACGCAAGGGCAGGGTATCTAGCCCGCAATCAACTCAAAAGTCTTCCACTCATCATTTTGGGTATACCTCCGAGTGATCCCCGTAATACGTGAAATATCTACACTGATACCAACAAAGCAGGGTGAGTAACTCTGTCGATATCAATGTGACTTAGTGTTTGACCCTTGTGTGAGAAGGGCTTCCCAGGACTAGATGTTGCAAATGGAATTTAACACTCCCTAACACAAGATGATATTGTGTGTTTTGTGCTTTTGGAGAGTGTATCTCTCTTCCTACTCCAAATCACTATCCTAGCTAAATGTTGGTGTAATAGAGCCCTAGAAAAAGTTACTAGATGAATTTTATGATTACGCAGTGTTATTAAGAGCTGTTGTTTACTCAAAAGTAACGGAAATGAAACTTATGTTGTATGACTCTGACCCAATCAATGCAAGGATGAAAATGAAATATATCACTTTCCGTTCAATGAATCCTATGTATGGGAGAGAGAGAAAGTTTTCCAGATCAACCTTGAAATACAATGCAAATTTTCCTTTAAAATGCCAATGCAAACAATCACTGATCGAATGACAATTCCCTACTATGTCTTTTCAAAATACTTCAACAATCTCAATAATTTGATTTTCAATGTTTTCTAAAATGAAAAGAATGTTTTGAAAGAAAAAACTTTTGTTCACTTTCCAAAAACGACCCACACTATGACAGTGAGAGTACAGAAAATCAAAAATCTAAATGAACAAGCAATGACAAACCCAATCAACTCTTTTAATGAAAGAAAAAATAAAGAGAAAACCAAAGTAATCTTCTCAATTACACAAGAAAATGATCTTTCAAACCAATAAGCAAAAGAGAAAAACCAAGTACTCAACTTTCAACCAATCACTGGTTCTTAACTAATCAAACACACTCAGAATCTGAAGTCAGAAAGAATGGTTTTGCCAAGAAGAGTCAAGAAATGAAAGTCAAGACACAAAGGACAAGAAAAAGCCTTGAAATTCTAAGACCGTTCACGCATGCAAATGAAAACAAGAAATACATCAATCAATGGTCCAAGAAACTCACAAGAGGCAATCAAACTGATCTGGGCAGTTGGAAAAACCCAAAACTTAAATTCAAAATTTTGAAAAATTGTCTTCGCAGGCAGGCAGTATTACACAGTGCGAGAATCATTGATTCTCGCAGGTGACCCTTGAGCAGGGTGCGAGAACCTTGCATTGAAACCTACAGGTAGAGTGTGAACCCTACCAATTCCCGCAGGCTGCAATGAAGTGCAGTGCGAGAATGCCTGAACATAATCAAAAATTTGAAAAATGAAGCAAAATTTAAAAAAKCTTCTGGACTTAGWGGGTCTAACAGGATATCYTGAAGACTCGGAGATTGATAGGACAGGAGAAAAGTGAAACCAKATCAAATGGCCACCTAAAAATATCAAAAGCCACAAATAAAATGGGAATGTTCCCCAGTGGAGTCGCCAATTTTGTTATTGGATAAATCYGTAGGTGCGGACACTAATCGATCTCCCTAGATCCACCTAGATCTAGAACAAAGCAAGAYAGAACATGACTCTTTCCCTAGACTTTGACCATTGAATTAAATAGGAGGCAAGGAYAAATGACATACCTTAATATTGCTTCCTATGGTCTTTGTTGCTCCYGCTTTGCTCCAGTTCTCTTGTGCAATTAAGACCAAGACAACACAAACCAACCAAAGTGAAGAAAGCACAATCTATTCAACAGTCAATCTATGTATATGATCAAGGAATTATACAATAAAGTAGAAATAGCTTTATGGGAAAGGGACATATTACTGTATCATATTGATGGAAAGTAAAGATTACAATTTGAGCCTTGATGTCGCAAACTTCCTTTCGATGGCCCTTGGCTCCGACACACACACTTGCTCACTTGCATGAAGAAAATCAAAACCCTTATGATATCCTTGCTGGAGTTTCCTAGCCTGTTGTTCAAGCTTCTATCCTTCACACAATCTTTCACCAATTCTCCAATAAATCTTGCTTAACCTTGTTTGCTTAACCTTTTCCATGAGAATTCCCTCAATATATAGGAGAGAATGAATTAGTTACTTGGATAAGAATGATCCCAAAATATCAGGAAATCCAGTACTAGGATAACCATTCGAATGCCATCTCATCCTTCTAGAAGATTCCCTTCTAGAAGCTTCGAGAATTCATCTTTTTCCTTGCTTTAGAAAGAGTTCGCACCCTAGCAGTTACACACAGTGTGAACTTCTTGCACCCTAGTAGTTACACACAGTGTGAACTTCTCGCACCCTGGCTTAAGGCAGCTTGCGAGAATCATGCATTCTCGCAGGAAAATATACTAGCAGCCTGTGAACCTCCTTCAAAAATGATATTTCTAGAAATAGAAGAAAGTAACTTTTCTCAGGAGAAAGTCCTTATGAAGAGCCTGAGTACACTATCATTAATACATCATCGTGATAACCAAAATCATGGGTAATAGCAGCATGTACAAGGAAAATAAATGACGTTGGAAATTAAGGAAAAGCAGCATGTACAAGGAAAGCATGCAGGAAAACCTAGCCACGTTAGGGTTAAGGTTTTGGCAGGAGATTTGTATGGTCGATGAGCCAAAAATAAAGAAAGAGAAGTACCTAGGAGGTCGGGTAGTTGGTTAGAGAGAGTGAGAGAGTATCGTTTTGCTTGGCTAGGAGAACGACTGTAAGACCTGATATCTTTTTGTAAGCTTTTGAGTTGTAGGGGAGCCAGGTAATTAGACTTTGAGGGTTAGATAGCAGGCTCAGGAGCCTGGTGTGACCTAGTCAGCCTCACAAAGGTCGTGGAGTCTGTTTTGAGATTGTATGAATAGAGTTGTAATGCGTGTGGCGCGATATATTGCGGAACCATAATAAAAGAGCTTGAGAGCCAAATATTTTTGGAAGTATCTAAGGAGTTGGTGAACCACGGTAGATCGTGTGTTGTGTGAAATTTTTATTGATTATGTCTTTTCTGCCAGATGGTAAAATCTTAGATGAATGTCTTGATGAAGTAGTTAGATCTGTTGATTTGCATGCATGATTAAAGAATGACAATATATTTAATCTAGATGGATGATATAACAAATAAATGAAGATCACAAAGCATAATCCCAGATCCCCACTCATTCCCAGACTACAAGCATCTGATCATTACAGTCACCCATAGAACTATCTCGGGTGAGACTGCACAGTACACTATGTGCGATCTGTTGCCTTCTGGTTTACCAGGAGGGTCGATAGTTTTAGAGGACTTTGTTGGAAGCTTGTTCAAATCCGAACATGGGTCATCCTAAAAAGTAGCAAGAGAGTAGCAAACCAACAAATGGTTATGTTGTCGAATGGAACTACAAGGGATTGAGTGAGTGGGATCCGTGAAAGAATCGCGCAGAAAATGGAGGTATAGAAGGGGAAGTTCAAACCATGGAATCCAACAAAGGTAGAGATCAAAATATGGTTGAAGACAAAGGAGTTGGAATTTGCACAAAAAGACAACAAAAACCCTAAAATAACACCACGCAAATATCTGGACAAGTACATATTTAGTGACTTGCATGAAGTATTTTTCTGTGATTTCCCACATGTGTTGCAGTAGTGGATATTGAAGTTGAAATACAACCACGCAATGAATTGGATCAGACAGCTAGAGTGAAATCTTGTGGAGATTGCGCACTTACAACAAGTTGATAACAAATTCACGTGCGCAGTAGATTTCTGGTTAGGGAGTGTTATTGCAGGATTTAACGCAGAATTTGCAGTAGACATTGCGAAGTCTTACAACGCAACAGAGCAAGAGTTCCTAACAGGACCGCGAGGAAGGTATATTAGGACTTTGTATACTTCCATAAAATCTTACTATATAAAAAAAGTGTAATGACTATGGAGTCAGACAACTAAACTTCCTTGCGTGCATGGGGGAAGGGGGGAAGCACTGACAAGAGCTAGAGAAATGGAGGAAGGGATGGATAAAGGAAAGAAGGGGGAGGCCTTGAACCCAATCATGATGGAGGAAGACTAGATCAAGCAGATCATGGAAACAGTTGGAAAGACACGCAGTGGAGTACCCTACCAATATAAGATGAATAAAAAGAAGAGAGCCATAGCAGAAAGAGAGGGCTTGGCAAGCGATGAAGAAGAGTTAGAGGATCTTCGGGCTGTGGAGCAGATTGAGGAAATCGTGTGTGCAATATATGAACGAAATACAAGACATCCAAGGGTAGGAATAGAAGGCATAAATCCTATCCCTGTCAGTGTTAGTGTGGAACCCATAAACCCATGTGCGACTCATACACCAGAAAGAACATCGCCATTTAGACAATCGAATTTTAGTGGAAGAAAGACAGCAGGAAGTACATCCAAAAAAGGAGAAGCAACTGGAGGAGCCAGTTCAGGAAGTAGTAGTCAAGTATATCCACCGCACGGAGGTCATAGTTCATCATCATTCAAAATGGAAGGACATGATCCCACCATTAGGTTACTAAAATTTTGGGGAGAGGCATCAGAGGATCTTGAAAAGCACTTGTTTATCTGTGAGAAGATTTGGGAAGCAAAGCAGATCACAGAAGAGGACACAAAAATTGTGCAATTAGATATCACGCTAACATATTGCGCATTGGATTGGTACATGAGCTTAGCTGCAAATAGTCCACTTGGAACAACAAGGACTATTGCAGATGTCAAGAAGCTATTGATAAATGAATTTCAGAATCCTAGCTCAAAGGATCAGTACATGAATGAGATGATTGAAATCAGACAGAAACCAGGTGATCATGTTTGGCATATCGATCAGAGGTTCAAATGGTTGAAGGTTAAATTGAAATATGTCATGACTGACATGCATCATAGACCTATCTTTGTGAACTCATTATTACCACATCTGAAATACTCTCTGATGCAACAGAAGTTTCAAAATCAGGCAGAGGCCCTGCAAGCATCCCTACAAGTCGAAGAGAACTAGTATCAAAATACATATCCAACAATAGAGGAGCACAAGGAGGATCTGAAGAACCTCACATTCTAGCTAAAACAAGACAAGAGAAAAGAGAAAAGAGAAGTTGTTTGGTGTACCACATGCAGGACAGAAGGGCACCACAAGAATGAGTTCCCAAGTTTTGTGTAGTACATGGAAACATGGCTACCAAACCCTTTTCCAAAAGGAGGACCATGGTGAAAGATCTATAAAACACATGGACATGATCCATATCATTGTCCAATTATGCAGAAGTATCAGGCAATACCCAAGAGTTCATATTGCAACTTTTGCAAGTCAATGGGTCATGATGACAAAGATTGTAGAACAATGGATTTGATGCGGGAGAGAATGTCAGACACCTATAGAGTGCAGGAAGAAATGGTGGCAGGGAAAGTTTCACCTCAGTTTAACCAGGTACCACCTCCATATAACAATGCGCAGCAGTAGTACAACATTGCGCAGCCTCAGTATAATAACGTGCAGCCACAATATAATCCTACGCACTATAATCATGTGCCTTAGTACAAAGCACCGCGAGGAGAGCAAATTGGCTACAGAGGTGTAGGACGACATAGAGGAGGATTCAGAAGAGGAAGAGGTCCGGTAGTGTTCCATAACTACCAACAACCATGACACTATGCAAGGGAATGTCCACTTGCACCTGCGACATGCAAGTATTTTCACGCAGCAGATCATGATACAAATGATTGTCCAACATTATTGGGAAAAATTCAGGAAAAGAGAAATCAGAATAATTAGAATGTTCAGTGGATCTCTGCAGAAGTGAGGGATGATGGAAGAAATATTAACATAGTTATGCGTGGAGGAGATAAGACAGGAGTTGACGCAGTACAATAGGATTCAACACAACACCAATGGGTGAAGAAGAATATTAAACCATAGAAACAGTTCGATGTGGGGAAAGAAAAATAAATATTCAAGGAGGTAAGACAGGAGTTCCTCAAGCAAGATGTTTCATATACATCAACCGTGCAGCATACTCAGAACGTACCAATGTACGAGATGCCCTTAGCAATGGATCACACTATCGAGGTACCACCTGTAACGCAAGTAAGTACCATAAAGACATTTATGCAATCCTGTGTTAAGCTATTGAATGATCCATCATTGTTAAAGTTTTGCAAAATATGTTAGAAAGGTGCAACACAAAGGTAGAGGGGAAGTTAGAGCAGAAAATGGTCAATCGCCTCCACACAAGAAGGAGGACAAGCAGAGAATTCAGACTAAATACCAACATTGGAGATTTCAATATGGGGGATATCATACTGGACTTATGCTCTGAGGTAAATGTGTTACCCAAGAAGACATGGAAATGCATGGGAGAGCCCACACTAGGTTATTCATCGGTCCAATTGAAGCTAGAAAACCAAAAAAGAGTTATACCAATTGGAAGACTTAAGGGTGTCATAGTAGATCTAGATGGAGTGCGCACCAAGGCAGACTTTGAAGTGATAGAGATAGTAGATGGTACAACACCTTACCCAACGTTGCTTGGACTGGAATGGGCATTTGATAACCATGTCGTAATCAACCTAAAGACAAGGAAGATGAGATTCGAATCAGGAGACTACAGAGTCATTGTGCCATTAGATCCATTAGAAGGAGAAAGGTTTGTAGAGCCCACTTGCTTAGATCTAGAGGAAATCAAATAGTTATATAGAACCATCACGCGCGAAGAAGATTATGTCAACCCATCTTCAAATGGAGTACTCAGCTGGAGGAGCATCACATCATGTGCTTCTGATTTAGATACAGAGTTGGAGAATTGGCAGCAGAAATTTGATGAAGTCTCCACGATAAGATGAGCAATAATAGACCATGCAATAAGATGGGTAGGTACAAAGATAAGAGAACCTCCCAGTTTTCATGGGGTGAATGACTTAGAAGAAATCCTAACAAAATACGATGATGAAGTGTTAGAAAATCAGAGGCTCTTAGCCTTGGACATAGCACTCAAGGAAACACCTGCAAGATGGTGGGGTGTGCACAAAGGAATAGTTAAGGACCGGTACCAATGTAAGCGACTACTACGCATTAGATTTGGCGCAGAGCAGGGAAGCAAAGAAATGCAAAGATATGATCGACAGGGGCCACCAGTAGAACACTTGGAGAAGTGCAGAGCACTATGGAGGATGACACCACTGGAGGAATGGCCTCATCACTTCATCCATACACTAGAAGGAATTCCAGAAAATTGGTATGTAGACCAGGAACTACACAGAGGCACTGCCGAATGGACCGCATTACAGCAAAATTGTATAGTCACTTTCTCATTTGAACATGAGAACCCCAACATGGATTCAACACTCAAACAGATAAAAGGGGTAATATTTGTGGATGAACCAGAAGTTGAACTCATAACAGAGTATCAACAACAAAATAGACAAATAGTTAAAGAATTATTGTCATGCTACCATGTGCAGGAAGAAGCACCAGATGAAGATGATTTGCGCAATGTTCATATTACAGAAGTTGAAGGTGAAAGAGAGGTCGAAGGTCCATCTTTGAAATCTGAAGTTTTGGTTGCGCCAATCAAGGTGAAGTCAACATTGGGACAACTAATAATCCAAAAATGGCCAGTATTGGAGACTATTGGGATGAACAAAAAGTGGAACGAATAACAAAGTTATTGCGCGAGTATAGTGAACTATTCCCAACAACGTTTTTTGAAATGAAAGGCATAGCAGGAGAGCTAGGAGAGATGAAGATCCCTCTCAACCCTGAGGCTAGATCTATCAGACAGAGACCATATAGACCAAACCCAATATATAAGCAGAAATTAATAGAATGTTGGAAGTTGGTATCATAGAACCAGTGGAGGAATCTAAATGGATAAGCCCTATGGTAGTTCAAGAGAAGAAACAAGGAGGGATAAGGATTTGTGTGGACTTGAGGAAATTGAATGATGTTTGCCTACATGACCCTTTCCCTACCCATTTTACAGATGACGTATTAGAGAACGTGGGAGACCATGAAGCATATTCCTTTATAGATGGATTCTCAGGCTACCACCAGATCAAGATAGACCTGGAAGACATGTACAAGACTACTTTTTCCACATAATGGGGATCCTACCAGTACATATTCATGCCTTTTCGGATGAAGAATGCACCAGATATATTTTCAAGGGTTGTAATAGTTTCTTTTAAGGAGTTTATAGATTAGTTTTTAGAAGTGTATCTGGATGATTGGACCATATATAGCCTGTTAAAAGACCATGTGGAAGTGTTAATGTTGATGTTGGAAAGATGTAGGCAGTGTCAGATATCATTGAATATCAAGAAGTGCATTTTTGGGAGACCATTTGGAATACTATTGGGCCACGTAGTGTGAAAACAAGGCTTGCTAGTAGATCCTGCCAATATTGCAGTAATTGTCAATTTACCACCACCAAAATTAGTGCGCCAGTTGAGAGCAACATTGGAACACAAAGGCTACTACAGAAAATTTATAAAAGGGTATGCGCAGATTACTGCACCAATGGAAAAATTGCTAAAGAAAGATATTAAATTTCAGTGGAATGAGGACTGTCAACAAGGTTTGGACACTCTAAAAGAAAATATGGTCACAACACCTATTCTAGTATTCCGAGATTGGGAAAAGACATTCCATGTGCATGTATATGCATCAACTATAGCACTTGGAGCAATTCTGGCGCAGCCAGGAGCAAGGGAATTGGATCATCCGATAGCATTTGCTAGCAGAAAACTATCAGAATCAGAACATAATTATAATACTACATAAAGAGAAGGCCTAGTTATGGTCTATGCACTTCAGAAGTTCAGACATTACTTATTGGTTAAACACTTCAAGATGTTTACAGATCATTCAACCCTAAAATACCTAGTCAACAAGCTAGTGTTGGGGGGAGGATCTATAGATGGCTACTATTATTTCAGGAATTTGATTTTGAAGTGATAGTCAAACAAGGGAAGTTGAATGTAGGATTGGATCACTTCTCAAGGGTAACCAATGGAGAAGAACCTACCAACTTGGAAGATAACTTCCCTGATGCGCAGTTATTTTCAGTCCAAGTAGTTGATGAATATTTCACTGACATCATTGAATACTTGAGTACTGGGACTGCGCCACAAGATTTTAACACTATGCAGAAGAAAAATCAGGTAGTCAGAGATGCGGACTATCAACTGATTACAGGACATTTATACAAGATGGGTGCCGACAGCATTTTGATAAGATGCGTACTAGAACATGAAAGGCCTAGGATTTTGGCAGAAGCTCATGAGGGAATAGCTGGAGGACATTATGCAGGAAAAGATACCACGCATAAGGTATTGCACGCAGGCCTATGGTGGACAACAATTCATAGAGATGCCAAGGTTTATGGTAAACCTAATAGAAGGGATGAGATGCCCCTAACACCACAAGTAACCTTGCCAGTATTCGACAAATGGGCAATAGACTTTGTGGGACCAATTAACCCACCAGCAAAGAGGTTAGGAGTGAGGTATATCATCACTGTGATAGAATACCTAACAACATGGGCAGAAGCAGCACCAGTCAAATATTGCAGTGTAGAGACAGTAGCACACTTCTTGTTTGAGCAAGTGATCACTAGATTTGGTTGTCCAAGGATTTTAATGAGTGACAAAGGCAGTCACTTTATCAATAATACTATCAAGGCTATGAATGAGGAGTTTGAATTCCATCATCAGAAGAGCACACCATACCATCCTCAAGAAAATGGAACAGTGGAAGATTTTAATAAGATCCTAGAGAATGACTTAACTAAGATTTGCAATGTCAATAGGGATGATTAGGATTTGAACATACCAATAGTATTATGGGCATATAGGACTACAGGCAAAAATTTGAGAGGACGGACACCATTCGGGTTGGTGTATGGACAGGAAGCAGTGGTGCCATTAGAATTCCTGGTACCTAGCCTACACGTCATAGTAATCACCAACATGACAAAAAGAGGCGCAGTGAAGGAAAGGTTGAATCAACTGATGGAGATGGAGCAGGATAGGATTCTAGCAAGATTTCACCAAGAAGTACAGAAAGTAAGAGATAAATCTTAGCATGATAGACATATCAAGAGGAAGAGTTTCAAGGAGGGAGATCTAGTCTTTCTTTATGACAGTAAATATTTCCAGCATGCAAGCAAATTCATAATGCATTGGATAGGGCCATATGAAGTGAATATTGTCACAGATGGGGGATATGTATAGCTGATGGGTTTGCAAGGCAAAGAACTAAAAGGAATGATCAATGGGAGTCGATTGAAAATATACAGGGACAGTTGACCGCCTAGCACTTAAAAATTTACAATGCGGTAATAAAATATGTACATAGTGTATTATAGTAGAAGTTAAGAGAGACAAAATGAGAAAAAAAGAAACAAAAAGGAGAAAAAGAAGAAAATCCATAAAACGTAGAAATGGGACGAGAATATAAACAAATTGATGGAGATGGAAGGTTTTGATATAATAGAATTGTTAGAATTAATAGTGTGTTGCATAAAAACCAGTGATTGAAAAAATTGTGCATCGAAGAGCAGTTAATGGGTAGAAAGGCACAACGCGCATGAAACACATCGAAAAGTGAAAACGTGAAAACTGTCAATGCAGAACAATTATCACTTCGTCATCCCTCTATAAATTCTGAAAGGGGGGGGGGGGAACAGTCATTTGCATTTTTCGCTAAGGAGAAGAGAGAGGATTGAGAGTTGAGTGTGAAAGGGTGCAAAGTGGTAATAACTAGTGGATATTTATGGTTAGCAGTTTGGATTCATCACAATATCACCAACGAGAGTCAGAGCACCGAGAAGAATCGGGCGAAACACGAGAAGTAGTGCTTGAGAGACGAAAATAAGAATGAAAGAGAAGCCCACAGTCATGGATGTGGATAATATCCACACACCATAATATGAGATAACTACCATACATGTGGAGGAGGAAGAAATTCCAGCAACAAAAGGACAAACCAGTAAAGGTTAGGGAAGGAGTCCCTGCTTAAGAAACAGTGGAGATCATAGAGCAGAGGAGCGCCAAATTTTTAATAAGGATGTTTATTGATGACAAGACATCACAGAATCCACTAAAAGACATTGAGACATTAGACTTGGCATTTCCCAAGATTCCAACAAAGGCACTCTATAAATTATAGGTTAGAGTCGCACAGGAAATTTAGTCCACGGCAAGGACTGATGTGATGAACTTACAGTTGGCACAGGAAGACAACACCGCACTGAAGGAGGTAGATAGCCAAGAAGGGAAAGCAAAGAAGATAGCACAGCAAAAAGTGGATGAGATGGAGAAATAGATAAACGCAGTATTTCAAACCATCCCAGACAACGCGGAATTAGCGAGAGCATCTTAGGAAGAGGAGATAAAGAAAATAGCACAGGATATGGAGCAGTATAAAGAGAAGATCAAGGAACTGGAGAAGCGCACAGTACCTACTACTCCTCCAGAAGTTAGAGTGCAAATATATCAAGACGCGACTACATTTGCAGAGAACATCACACAAAGTATACATAGAGTGACAGAGTTGTTGGAAAAGAGCACCCAGTTGTGGACACGGCTCTTAGAGGATGGGAGCCTACAAGAGTTGCACGGGGACGAAGATAAATTGCACGCACCAATGGCAGAGATAAAATAGCGACAGAAGACAATATCACTGCCAGAGAATATCAAGACTATCGCAAAAATGAAGAACCAACAGACAGAGGAAAAAGCGGTGCAAGCGCAGAAGATGGAAAGACAGGCTCAGTTGGAGCCCTTGTAGGAGAAGGTGAAGCAGCTGGTCGTGGAAATTGATGTAGCAAAATTTAGCATAGATTATATAGGCTTGGAGGGGGGAGATATATTAAGACCTCCAGTCACCATGCAGGTGGTAGAGTCCATGATAGAGAAGAGTTACCAAGCCCAGGAACAATGCCAGCAGAAAGAAGAAATGTACGACGCACTGGCACAGGCAGTAAAATATGTTGGAGTTCATGAGTGACTTGGGATGAGTCACAATGTCAATGTTCAGGTCCTATAGGCACAGACCAATTTTTGAAAAATTCAAATAAGTTTTGAAGGAATTAAAGCAAAGCCGAAAAACAGGGGAGTGGCACCGGAAATTCGGGAAAAGCAGCGGCACCGGAAACTAAGAAAAAGCAGCAACACTGGAAATTAAGGAAAAGTAGCACATACAAGGAAAGCATGCATGGAATGCATGCAGGAAAACCTAACCACGTTATGGTTAGGGTTTTGGCAAGAGATTCTAATGGTCAATGAGCCAAAAATAAATAAATAAAAAGTAACTAGGAGGTCGGGTCGATGGTTAGAGAGAGTGAGAGAGTATTGTTTTGCTTGGCTAGGAGAATGACTGTAAGACCTGATTAGGGGAGTCGGGTAATTAGACTTTGAGGGTTAGATCGCAGGCTGAAGAGCCTGGTGCGACTTGGTCAGCCTCACAAAGGTCGTGGAGTCTATTTTGAGATTGTATGAACAAAGTTGTAATGCACGCGACACGATATATTGCAGAACCATAATAAAAGAGCTTGAGAGACAAATATTTGTAGACGTAGCCAAGAAAGGGTTGAACCACGGTAGATCATATGTTATGTGAATTTTTTATTGATTCTGTATTTTCTGTCAAATGGTAAAATCTTAGATGAACGACTTGATGAAGTAGTTAGATCTCTTGATTTACATGCATGAATAAAGAATGACAATATATTTAATATAGATGGATGATATAATCCCAAATCCCCACTCATTCCCATACTGCAAGCATATGATCATTGAAGTCACCCATAGAACTATCTCGAGTGAGACTACGCAATACACTCTGTGTGATGTGTTGCCTTCTGGTTTACCAAGAGGGCCAATAGTTTTAGAGGGATTTGTTGGAATATTGTTCAGATATGAACCTGGGTCAGCCTAAGAAGTAGCAAGAGAGTAGAAAACCAACAGTGAAGCCTAATCCAAGTCATGTAAGTTTATTAAGTAACATGGGGTATACCTTTGGGCATGAGGTGCATGTGATAAAAAGGAAATGTAGAGTCTTACTTATGGGTGCCTTTGTGGAGGGTGAGTTGCACCTTGTCATGAATGCAATTGTTTCCTAGCTCATTCATTGCCATTTTTTCTTTCTTGGCTTTCTTTCTTTTGATCTTTTATTTTGTGCTACAAGGGAATAGTTGAGGGCCATTGTCCTAGCTTGGTGACCAGAGGTGACAGTGTCATCCACAAAACATTTCACGAAAATGAGAAGGTCGACTCATGATGAGACCCCCTTTCTCTTGGTTATGCAACCAAGAGCCACTACCTTGGCTTGGTGACCAAATAGGTGGTAATGTCATACCACTACATGTTCATGGTCATAATAGGTCAACTCGTGATGAGACCTCCTATCCATCAACTAATACCTTGAGTGTTCATGTTATCTTATGGGTCCCCTTTTCTTAATGAGAATCTTTTCACTGCTTTCTCGCAGATCCCTGGGCAAAGCATCTCGAAGATTTCAAAATGGCTTTTAACTCTTGCCAGCTACTTTTACCCTCTGGGCCTTTAGCCCCTTCTTCCCATTAGGTAAGGTACAACCCTTCCTAGTGTAGCCTATCCTAATTCCCAAAATATGGGGAGATGGAAGGGATAAAGATGGAAAGTGATCATTATGGAGGGAACAAACGATGACTCTTCAAAGATCCCCCCAATAGCAACCCATCCTAAAGGGAAATCACCTTACTAGGGCACTGTGTCACCCTCTCAGGTTTAAACAAGGAAAGAGCGTAATTTCCAAGAAAACTTTATGAAATGAAGAAGGATTAAATACAACATGTTCAAGTGCTTCAAATATCGAAGTGATACATACCATGATACCCAAACTCATTACCTCATGGAGAAAGACCCACTGCCACTTTAGGACCAGGGTAGTGTGATGGACGTTGTTGTTGGTGATATGTGGATTGTACTTGAAGAAAAGAGGGGCCCTCTGGGGATATGCTTAGGCCGTCCAACTCTCGACACTCCATGTCTGGAACCTGTGGGCCTCAAGACACAATCTCCTTAGTTATCCCTAATCTAGGGGATAACAAGCTTAATAGTGGTAGGACCAAAAGGCATGTGGTTTTGGATATTGTTCCTCTTGATTCATGATTTGAATTAGTGATTGAGAGGATTCAACAAGTTAAGAATTCAATTGCAAAGGCGAATTTCTACCATGTTCTTCAGGAAAAAAATATTATTGTGGATCGTTTCACCAATCAAGACACATTAAAAAATATGGGGAGTATTGTCATTAACAATAAGGAGTATTATCAACCCATACCATGATTGAAATGAATATCTACACATGTATAGAAAATTTAATAGGCCATGTAGCCCATTGTAAGGATCACAATCCACGTGAAAGGGAGGTTAAGGTGAAGTGACCACTACCCTGTCACATGTTACACCTCATTCCTTCATATGTTTATGAAGTATAGAAAGGAAATTGGCATAAAAGATGTGGGATTATGGCAGAAGGACTTAGTTTCTTTGGGAAATGGTTTTGTATATATTATGGATTTTTTTTGTGGGTGGTTGTATTGGCAATTGTCTTGTGGTCTTGGTGCATCTTCTCAGCTTTACATGTGAATGTGACACCTTTCATTCTCAGTGTTTCGAGGTTCTGGTTCCACTGCTTTTCTTCGGTGTTGTGTTCAGGGAAATCGGTTTCACTCTTGTCTCGAGGAAGTTGACCTCCTCTTCAATTTTGAATTTTTCTACGGTTTGGGTGATATTCTATTCATTTTTTATTTTGAATTTGAATTTTTTGAAGACTTTGGTTTACGGCATTGACCTTGGCCTTTTCTTTGTTTTGGGTGGCTTTTTCTCTCAGATTCGCTTGCTTCAGGGGACTTGACCAAGTCTTGTTTTTTAGTTAATGTTATTGGCTCTTCTAGCTTTTTCTTTGACTATTGTTAACTCTCGGTTTGGGTCCATATCGGTTCGCCCTCTCTTTATCAGTCTAGCAATACATAACTTATTGGACTCTTTTCTCTACAATGTGACATGGGTTTCTGTCTCTCTCAAATGGATTATAGGGAACTTCAAGAAATTATGAGGACTCTAAGATGACACGGGGAGGAAATTGAAGGAAATTGTAGCTTGATTCATCAAGTTCCATAGAAAACCAAGGAACAAGACAATAATGTGTCTACTCAGATTGAGGTTATAATGGGCACATTAATGCAATAAAAGCATCAACTCAACAAAACGAAGTAATATCCAAGTGAGATTCATTGTATGGTAATTAACTTGTCCAAAGGTGAGAATTCATGAAATTCAAACCAAGTGCAACCTTTCAATTCTAATTTTTAAAATCCCATGGAAGATTACATAGTCAACCAACTCCCATACCGTGTAGAACCAGTCAAACAAGTGTTGGATCTAGATAAAGAAGTAGCAGATAAGGTTGTGAGGTGACACACTTTCTACTAAATAGATATTTCTTACAAAATAATTAGGATTTTAGGTTGTTTTGTAGAAGTTGACACTACTAAGTTTTTTTGGACTAGGTTGTATCGGTAGTTTTTTATGGGTTGCAATTATAAGCCGGAATATTGTGCTTTTTGGTTAGTGAACATTCAATTTAGAAGCAATTTTTCATGTACTCTTGCTAAAAGCTTGGTTATGTCCTTTACTTAATATAAATCATCCAGTGATTGTTAAAAATAAAATAAAAAGAAAAGAGAATAGAATTTGGTACATCTCGGAGATGGTGTTACTTTTGTTAAGTTTGTCTCATCAATTTTGGCCACATTTATGGGGCCTTAAACAATGTTTTTTTGGCCTAGTGTTGGATGAAGGTTGTCATGGTTTTCATATTCTAGTGTAGGATTTTTTCTTCTCATTATGATATTTCCAATAAGTTATTGTGCACCTAAAATAGAGTTAGTATGCAAAATTTATGGCCCCAGTAAGGTAACAATCCAAATATTCCCCATATGTCCAAGTGGCGACCATGTCAGCTCACCATAATTCAAATATGGGGATCTAGTAACATATATGAATATACTGGAGACTTCTAGAAGAATCATGGAGGTTACAATAGGGTTTCAAAATCCTGACCTAATCCTGATTCTATCTATAAAAAACCTATTGGAATGGGGGAAAAGGGTTCACTTTTCCACCAACCACCAATTATTCCATAGTACGAGGAGTGTGGAGGAGATGTTAATAATGCATAGAGATAGAAGCATATTGTATAGGACTATAGAAGACCATAGTGTCTCATAGCTTCACGTTAAGATTGAAATAATTTGTTATATATTGCAATCTCCATAATATAACAAGATGGAAGGCACGTTCCTTCATTGATTGGTAGTTTTCCATATGGGTTTCCAAGGTAAATATTTGTGTTCCATGGTGTGTGTGTATTGTTATTGCAGTCTATTTCATATGATGTAGTAGCTAAAGAATCATGATGGTGTGTTTTTATTTATATTGAAATCTTAGAAACACAAAAATATAGTCGCAAAATGAAGCACAAGCTCACTACAGTTGTTTTGAGTTCAGAGTTGGTTTGGTGAGATAACCATTGGAATATCCAAGGTTATTTATAGATCATTGAATCACATTCATGATACAATAACCAAAGGATCTTTTTGAAAGGAAATATATTAAACAATTAACTTTTAGAAGCCTAGCCCATGTTTTACTTTAGGAACACAAATATTGCTCCACACAACTAGAGGCCACTTGGGATCTCTCTCTCTCTCTCTCTCTCTCTCTCTCTCTCTCTCAACCATTAAGGGCCATTATTCCTAACTATTCTAACCATTGGACCCCTAATACAACATCAACATAACCCATTTGGATTGAAATCATGGGACTATCCAATAAATACTCCCCCATATTAAGCTTAATATTATGGCACTTCCCAAAATAATTTATGGTACCTCCATCTGCAATCATTACTTGAAACTATGGTGTTGGAAATACAAAGTAATGGAAAATATTTGCTAATTTGTAATTGATGAAGTTACAGGAACTACTAGAACCAATAAAAATTGTTACCTTTTTCTTTTTGATATATCCTTCTATCTTGAGGGTTTGTGGAGTACTAATGTTGGCCAATGCATGACAATATATCATTGCATTAGTCTCTTCTATCTCTAAATCTCGTGATGGTTCCAATTCTTGGTCTTCTTCCTCTTTATATTTTATGTAGAAGAATTTCTTATCACCGCATTTATGGCCATTACTATACTTGCTCACAATTGAAACATAGTCCATTTGCTCTTCTTTCATCTATTTGTTGATGTGTCAACCTTGTTAATTGAGTGAGGTTAGGAGAGACTACCTAGTGCTCTCTATAGTTGTTATTGACAAATCTTCTAGTAGCCATAATTTTACTTTCAACTTTCCTTTCCAAATTGAAGGCATGCTCTAGAGATTTAGGTTCCAAGAGACGCACCCCATGTTAGATGCTCTCCTTTAGAGTACCCATAAAGTGATCCAACAAATACCCTCTAAGATGTTCTTTACGTTGAGACTTAGTTTTTGGAATTGATGAATGTGTTTTGTAATTGGACCTTTTTTTCCTAAGATTTATCAATCGACAAAAGATTGTATTGTTCTTAATGTCTGCATAACGTGTTGTTAATTCATGCATAAAAATGGCCCAAGAGATAATAGAATCCTTTTTTCTTTCACAAAGTCATTAATACCAGACAATTTTATTATTTTATAAATACAAGGATGCAAGAGTTACTTTTTGTAAGGTTGGCACTTGGTGTAGATCAAAATATTGCTCCATCTAGAATATCCATGTTATAGGATCTTTGCCATCAAACTTCCTTGTATCAATCTTGGGAATTGAGTAGTTCCTTGGTGAGACATTGAACCCTCGATGATGTTGATATGGAGATGATAATAATCATGATTATGGGACTCAATATTTATTTCCTCCACGTTTTCATGATTTCCTTGTGTCTTGATATCTCCTTTTGGGAGTCTCTCATCCAAGGTATGTAAGAAGATGACAACATGGACTTTTTCAAATCTTCTATTTTTTCATCCATCTTCTTTTCCAACTGTTTCATTTGGTGAAAAATAATTTATCTTTATTCTTTAGTCATGGTTTATCTCTTTGGAGGTTTAGTTTGTGAAGTAGATGTTGGAGCACCCTTTGGATCCATGTGAAAAAATAACAATACTTCTTTTTTTCCTCTTTATCAAAATTTTTTGTTTGGATAGTTGACCTTTGTCTTGATATATATCTGAAATTTGATCCCTTTTGAATCTAAATTTTTGGCATGTATTACTCTAATATGACTTATCAAAGTCCTCAAAATTTCACAGTCTAAAACTTCATTGAAAAAAATTATAGCAAAAAAGCCAAAATGACTTGTTTAAAACTAATTTTAAAACTAGTCAAAAACCCTAACTTCCACAAGATATGTCTCATAAATGATAAGGAGTCAAAATATGAAAAACAATTCACATGTAATTTTGTTATGTCTTCTCATGATTCTGAAAATTTCAAAGTCTAAAACTTCACCAACAAATGAGTTATAGAAAAAATTCCAAGATGACTCTTTTAAAACTGATTTCAGGATTAGTCACAAAGCCTATCTCATAGACTATATCTCTCAAAGCATATCGAAATAGAACTTGAAATTTTGACCACCTATACTTTGATATATCTCCTCAGTCTCCATAAAATTTCACTATCTAAAACTTCCCAGACAAAGATTTATAGTGAAAATTCCAAGATGACTTGTTTCAAATTGTTTCCAAGATTAGTCACAGACCTTATCTTACATGGGATATATATTTAAAAGTGTAACTAAACAGAACTTGAAATTTCGACCACCTGTACCCTAATAAATTTCGTTAGTCTCCCCAGATTTTCGCTATCTAAAACTTCTCCTAAAAAAAACTTATAGCAAAAATTCCAACATGTCTTGATTGAAGGAGAAAAACCCTAGAATCGTAGTCTCTAATACCAAGTGTTGGGCAACAAATACCAAAATAGATTGAAAACATAAATAGAATAAGCTCCATGCCTTGAGAAATAGATATAAGAATGAAAGATAAGCCTCTTCGAGGGATCAACCTTGATCTGAAAATGATCTATAAAGACTTGGTTGAGTTTTAAGCATGTGTTCAATTACCATTTAAGAAATTAAGAGAAGAAGAAGAACTTAATGAAATATTATTGCAGCCACCATAAATAATGCATATCAGAAAGTAAGCATAAGTAACAGGAAACCGTAACAACAAGGTTGTTAATGGAGTTCGACAAGATTGCCTACATCTCCGGACCTTTGTCTTAGTGGGGGAGGCTTTCTTATTTCTCTTTAATGCTTCAAAAGTACATAATAAATTTATCAAAAGGATTACAAACTAGCATGGGTGTGTTCTACTCAACCTCAAGAATCCAATATGGCTGATAGCACTAAAAAAGGTTGAGCGTAGCTTCTGGAATTGGCCTCCAAAGTTCACTTCCCCAATGGCTTCCCTACATAAAAATGGCTTCAAGCTTCACAAACTCATCATCATTCTGCTAATATGAACCTCCTGGACCGTCAAAAACCTATGATTTATATAGATCTCGAGTTGGGGTTCACTTCCCAACTTCCTCCCAAGATCTGGCCTCAAATTGGGATCCAGATCCCCCAAAAATGGGCAAAATCCACCTAAATTAGCATAAAAAATCATATGTTATAGTTTAAAAACCCATTTTCTAGCAAATATTGGGCACAACCCCTTTCTCTCGGGCCCTTGGTCATATGGATGAGGGCTAGGCATTGGCCTTAGTCCTTCGGTCAAGCCCCTAAACATATGGTCCAGCCCAAACCTTCAGTCGTATGGTGGCCATGTGTCTGGGCCTTAAACTCTCCACGTGCCCACCTTTCGGTCATGGCTCCTGGGCTATAGCCCCTGATCAGTCGAGCTAGCCCCAGTCGACTGGGGCTTATACCAAAATCTCTGACCATGTCAATTGAAAAAAAATATCTGTTGGCATATGGTTAAGTCCCATGTGTAGTCCATATGGTTAGCACCCTTGTTATAGTCATTTGCTTCACCTGGAGGTCAAGGGTTCTAATCCCCTGGAGGTGGAACAAATTTTTTACACAGTCGACATTGGATAAATCTAGGGTGCCACATGGAACCCTCTGATTGGGCCACGTGTCACCCTATGATTGGACCATACAATCTAGTCAGCGCACAATCAGCACCACGTCACCATCCTGTCAGCCTGCCACATCACTGTCATACAACCACGTATCGTACCTTGAACCTGCCACATCATCATCTATACCGCCAAGTCACATGTCCAATCAGCCACCACGTCAGCATCCATACTACCTATTCACCCTGCCATGTCAGCATCTGTACAACCACATGTCATCTGTACTGCCACATGTTGTCCTATCATTAGGCCACGTCAGCATTCCATACACCCACGTGTCGCATCCGTACAGTTCCATGTCTCAATTTGTTTATTGGTTCACATAAGCCCCTAAAAATGCCAAAAACGAGTGACATGTCACCTCCTAATGCTTCCACATGTCCCTGCTGACGTCATCATGACATCATGCTAATGTCACATGTCGTACTGTTGATGTCAGCAGTACGACTTGTTGACTTTGACCATTTGATTTTTTTGCATGTTTGGGAAATCGATCAGAACTCGATAACTTTCACATACGGTGTCCATTTTTGAAAAAAATTATATGGTCGGTGTTAAGACCTAATATTGGCTCACTACCCCTTAATTGTATTACATTAGTAATGTTATTTTATTTATGTCAGCTTTATTCCATTAGTTGTAATTATACCTCCTAGTCTCCTATATAGACCAAGGAGACATTTTCATTTGGAATCATCTTCTACTTGAACATTTAAGTGGGGTAAAAGGAGGTTTCCCCCTCGAAGAGGCTTATTATCTAAAATTATCTCTTTTTCAAGGCATTGAGTACTTTTTCTGAGGTTTTTCTATGCTATATTGATATTTGGTTATTAACATATGGTATCAGAGCTCAAGGTCTTGGGGTTTCGCTGCTACATCTGAGACACCTTGGAATTTTCACTATAACTTTTTTTCTACAACTTTTCAGAAGCAACGGCTTGGATGATATTTAGTAGATGGATCAAGGTACGTTGGGTTAAAATTTTAGCTCCTGAGGCCTTATACTTTCGGAGATACAACCTATACAAGATAGGGTTCTGGAATCATCCTGAACAGAGTCATTGTGGAATTTTCGCTATAAAAAATTTCTGTAATGTTTCAAACCCTAAAATCCATAGGCTATTCACAAAAATTAGTAAGGTATATATGGTAAAAAGTTCATCTTCTGGTTCATCTTAAATTTGTAGATACACCCTGTGTAAAATAGGGTATTTGACTAGTCCTATTGACTAGTCTCAAAAAGGTGTTCCAGGTAAAACAATCATAACTTCTTCCTAGAGTATCCAAATTGAGTGGGACTGGTTTCATTGGATCATGGACAGTCTGTAGTATTTTTTATACGAGTTTTGGAATTTTATATCAATTATTTTGTGTGGGGCACGCTATACAAGTGAGATCTCTTGGAAAGTCCAAAAATCGGCAAGTTGTGGGGACATTACCGTAAATTCCACTTGGCACATCCAATTTTTATCAGACCTGTGGCATTTCAGAGAAGAAATATCTGAGAACTACATAAAAGAAATTTTCATACCCATAAGGGCCGAAACTTGGGAGATATAATAGAAGAAAGATTGTCTAGCAAAACCACCTCAAAATCAAGGTTCAAAAGTGATACTTGGCCAACATGCCACCCAAAAAGGGAACTTCTACACCAAATAAGCCTCCAGACAATCCTACTTGGACTCTTAATGAAGGTGAAGAAATGTTTAGGGACATAAATGATTTACAAAAGAAGATAGTAACAAAAGATGAATTACAAGAGATGGAAGCTAAGTTGGAGGCCAACATGGATGGTTTAAAAGAGGAGATCATGGAAGTATTGAAACATTTTGTAATA